>VDFB02106432.1:0-106787 GCA_007258455.2 Sequoia sempervirens | reverse complement strand
AAAGGCAAGCAATTGCCTGGATATCTCTAGCATTATTATTCTATCTGTTGGGTACTTAGGCAGCCTATATGGGTATGACGAGAAACCTTGCAGCCTAATGTATGAAAATCTTGGAAACTGTATAAACCAGCACCCATACCTCTCAATTAGCTCCTGGGCATCTCTAGAGATTCTGTGGTGTAACCGCTCCTGAAGCAGCCTCGTGATGTACATGGTGAATGAATCGTTGACACGTTTGTAATAGGTTGTGCTCGAAAGGTGTAACTGTGTACACGCCTCATGGATTTTGAATTGGTGGGAGCCACAACCGACGGGTTCCTTGTAAGAAATCCCCCTGTACCTCGTCATCCATGCCAACATGTAAATAAGGTAGGAACTCATGTAAAACGTTTTAGTCCTCCTCAAGCTCAGGAGCTGCTCATGTATGTTATCGCTGATCATCTCAGCCCAATTGACATAATCCTTGCCCTCTAGCACCAGGTTGATGTAATAAAACATCCAAGGCTCAAAAATGTAGGACTGTGGGCAACCACCAACCCTGCTCAGCATCATGATAAGATCACAGTATTCTTGCTTCAGGTCCTCCGCTATGATCTGTTTTGGCAACTTCGCATGAGATGGCTTCAGAGTGCTCATCCAATGAGTGTTAATTGTATCCATGCATCTCTCGAAGGCAGAAGCATACATTCGCTCTACTCGCTCCCTGGACTTGTAAATCATATTCCTGTGCACCAGGATCCCAAAAGCCTCACCAATGGCTGCCGGAGTAAGATTGGCAAGCACTTGGCCATCAAGTGACATGATCGACCGGTGTTCCTTCTCGTAGCAGTTGGCGCACTCCATTATCAACTCTGAGCACTGAATGGCTGGCGGAAAACCAGCAGCTGCATATAGCCCACTTCGGACGATGTTGTGCGAAGTGACCGAAGCCCGATGACTTCCAATCCCAAACAGCCTGTTCTTGAAGGTCTCCAGGTTGACAGAGCCCAGGTTAGTGTCTGTCAACTTGCCCAGCTTTGAAATAAACTTCGATTCTGGCATGAATGTTTTGCTGAGCTTTTTGATCATAGCCTGTCTTGAGGCACCATTGTCCTTTCCGGTTGTTCTTGCTTCAGCCATCTGCAACATAACAAACATTCATCAGCAATTAAATTTAATAAAATAAGGCATTGTAGGGGTTGTAGTCGAATTCTAGAAGCTGCAATAACTTTCGTGTTTGCAAACCTCAGCTTCTTCTCCTGAATAAGTTCGAATTCCAACACTTGGAACAGATTTCTAAGTGAACTCCGATGATTTCACTTCACTATCAGCAATCAGCAATTTAAACTTCTTAACTTTGCACTTCAAACCAGCAATCAGCGATCTTGCAAGTTCGTACTTTTGAGTTCCCAGCAACTTACTTCAAGGCGTCTTGTTTTATTGGCAACTTCAACTAAGCTCAAACGAATTTCAAATTTCAGCCTCAACACTAGCAAAGCCGTACCTCCCACAAGCAACTTCAATCTTCAGCAAATACTCCTTTAACCAGCAATGGCGTACCTCTTCTACTTCAACAATGGCGCTTCACTTCAAGGCGTCCCTCCTTCAGCAAACTCAACTTCTCAGCAAAATTCAAACTTCAGCAACTTACTCAGACTTAGCAAAATTTCAAACTCTTCAAGTCACGACTCGCTGCAATGCTTCACCCTCAGAGCAAGTTCGACTTCCAGCCGTGAAAACAAGTGAAAAACTTGCTCATTTTATAGCTAGAATTTGAATTCTAGAAGAAGTTAATTTTAGCCAGTGCCATTAAACTCCACTACTCTACTTCAAGAATTCGAATTTTCCCTCTCTGGTGTGTTTCTAACACTTGTCTCCAGTCGTCGGGAATATTATTCTTCTAGAAACTTGACTTTGACTGGCGTTTTGGATTTTGCTTTCAAAAATTTAATTTAATTCATCATTTTTTTTTTACTCACCAGCCGGAGCTCTGTTACTGGAATCGAATTTTAACTCCCTTCTGCTCTGGAAAATTCATCTTCGAAGAATTTAATCAAAATTATCTAAGCAATTCCTCTCGAACTCATCATTCGAAGAAAATTCATCTTGAAAGCTCATTTTATTCAAATTGCCTTAGAAAATTTAAAATTCTCCCTTAGGAAAATTCACAATTCGAGCACCGATTAAATTCTTCACTGAAAAGGTGTCGGCGAAGCCTGAAAGACTTGGAAATCCATTCATCATCACAAATGTTCAGTACCCAGAAGCAAATTTTCTTCAGAATGTCTCGAATCCATGGGTACCCAACGAACGGGTTCATTTAATTTTTCAATTTTGAACCTTAGAAAAATATTATTTTCACCATTTAAATTCGTTCTTCGCCTGTGATCACTCTGTGTTGCTCTGACTTCTTGAAAAATTTGAATCACCTTGCAATATCATCGTCTCCATCACTGAGAAAAGTTGTTCTTGCTTCGGAAAATTTATCACTCTGAGATCCAGGCGTATTTTCTAAGTAGAAAATAATTTGCCCTAGAAAAATATTTTAAATCGTCTCTTGTATTCTGAGAACTTGCCTTAGAAATTTTTTTATCGTTTGCCAGTGGAGAAATTTTTTTTATCAATTTCATTCAGAAGAATTTTATCCTCGGAGGCGCCTTGTACATTTTATCTTCACTTCACCCCATATCACTTCACACTTCAGAAAATATTCATTTAAAAGCCCAACGCCTAGGCAAATTTTTCAACACTTAGAAAATATTTTATTTCCACTTGAGGCGCCTAGCACACTTAAAGAAAAATCATGCCTTAGCAATTTTGTTTTCACACTTCACACTTCACCCCTAGGCGCATACTTAGCACTTTACGTCCACCACCTTGGAATATTTTCTAACACACACATCACCCTCAACGCCTTAGGAAAATTCTCCAACACTTTATAACCTTAGGCGCATATCACACTTTGAGAGGAAATTCAAAAATCACGCCCCATACTCTCCTTCACCACCTTGAGTGCCTAACACTTACCATCTTTCACCACGCTTTGGGAAAACTTTCATCCCATTTACCACCCTTAATCACTTTTCACATCCAAACATGGGCGCATTTCTATGTAGGAGGTGGATAAACTTGCCACCACGCCCCCTGTGACCTTTCAACTTCACGTTTTCGTCTTGACATGCACAAGTTTGGGCGCATTTTGCCCCTTGAGGAGGACGAATTTCTTTGACCTCGTTGACTTTCTTTCATCTTGAGCGCATTTTTGATGTGGAGGGGGATGAAACTTTCAAACGCCTTGGAGTGACCCTTCAGCTTCCAAATTTCGTCTTCACATGCATGTATTTTGGCGCATTTTGCCCTTTGAGGAGGACGAGAAACGTTGACCCTGTTGACTCCTTGTAACCTTGGGCACATTTTGGCCTATGAAGAGGATGAACTTCAAGTTGGGCGCATTTTGATGGGTGAGGCGGATTTCATGCCTTAGAAACTTTTTCAACTTTTTCCTTCCTTCTTCTTGGGCGCATTTTGCCCCTGCTGCAGGATAAACATCTTTGACCTCCTTTGACTTTCCTGCCTTGGGCGCATTTTGCCCTGTGTGAAGGATGAACTCACACTTAGAAATTTTTATGCCTCTTCAGCTGAGATGGGCGCATTTTGCTAGGCCTGCTGGACGAGACTCCAGACTTAGACAAATTTTCATCATCCTTCGCCAGTATCGTGCCCTGCTATTTATAGTAAGTTCTCAGAATTTGCACTTCTGAAGCTCGGAATGACCTGAAATTTTAAACATAGCTTCTTCATAACTTTATCAACCTGCCGGCACTGCCACTTTTAGTCACCCTGCTATTTATAGCCTTTGTTTAGAAGGTGGCTTACTATAAATAGTAAGCTACCGTGTTTACGATGGCTCCCAAACTCGATCGAGTTGAAATTTGAATAGGGTTGCTCCTCACCGCGTGACCTTAATCGCGACAACGGCGCGTACAAGCGATTTACTATTTTAGCGTAGTTTTAATTTATTACTATAAATAGTAAGTGCTTGAGCGTTTGACTTGAAATTTCACCAGGTAGATGGCACGAGGAATGACGATGCATGATGGTTTACGGTTGGAAGATTTTGACTTTTTGATGCCTATTTTTAGACTCAGAAATTTGGAAACCCTAATTTACGTACATGTATCAAAAGATCTCCAGGATTTGCCTTCGTTTACTGTAGAATCCAACTCGTGAATCCCGAGCTATTTGGTGGTACCGGAGACCACACACTAAAAATAGCAAGTTCCTTCTTGAGTGAGAATCCCTCGTTTGCATGCCATCGCGAAGCTCTCGAAAAAACCATCGGAATCACCCAGACATGCAAAGAAAGCTCGACATGCAAACCCTAAAATAGCCGGAGAATTTGAATCACGAAAGTGGTCATCTCGACTTGCATGTTATACCATCAGCGAAGGTCTCGAAAAACCAGAAGGAATATCGGACATGCAAAAGAAAATCTGCATCCCCGGACCCTGAAATTGCCGGGCCGGTTGCGCTAAAATAGTAAGTTATCGTTTTAGCTCCAAATTTGGCATCTTGACGGTCGGTATATTCGAATGCGGTGTAATTTGATAGTCGGGAAAATGGTAAATGACGCCTTCAATTTCACAATTTCACACTTACTAAAAATAGTAAGTACCTCAGAATCTGATGAAATTTGGCTGGAAGCCTGCTGGATGTCTGCTGACAACATCGTTAAGTTCAATTTTCAATTTTCTCACTTTACTTGACCTTGGACTGGCCAGAAACGATGAAACCCTAATTTTAGACTTGGCCAATATTTTGCGTTTAAGCTCAATGACGGACACAACCCCCCGAAAGACGGACACCAGAAAAGAGACAGAGCGAGAGAGAGAAGAAAACCCAAGCCAAAAGACCGGAACGGAGCAAAAATTTAGGGGGTCCCCATCTTAAATGGGGCGATGTGTGAAAAGGTCACAACAAGCTGGAAGCCAGGAAAATCTTTAAGTGTTTGAAATATCCTCCTGCTACCTCCATATATGCCCAAGGAAGGATGAAGAAACATAAAAAATTTCTAAGTTAAAGCTTCATCCCCCTCACATGGCCAAATGCACCCAGCTCAAGGTAGTGGCATGCAATGAATTTTTGTTAAGGTTTCATCCTCCAGCACATGTGAATTGCACCCACTTGAGGAAGTTGATAAAAAATGTTCTAAGGCATTAGAGTCTCATCCTTCACCATAGGCAAAATGCGCCCAGCTTGCATTCAAGGTGTTTGAAAAATATGCTAAGTGTCAAACTAATCCCTCACCATGTCTCAAATGCCCCCATGCTGCAAGAGGGGGTCAAAGATTCAAAAGCAGTCAAAGCTAAGCGTTGGAAATCTCATCCTCCTCTCATGCTCAAATGCGCCTAAGTTGGGGCATGTGAGGACAAAACAAAGGAAGTCAAAGGGTCACAAAGGGGCGTTGGAAAAAGCTTTATTCTCCTCTCCCTCTCAAATGCGCCCATGCAACAAGCAAGTCAAGGAAGTCAAAGAAGAGGACAAAGTTTCATCCACCTCACCATAGGAAATGCACCCAAACAAGGAGAGTCAATGGTCAACAAAGCAAAACCGTTGAAAACTTGTCCCTCTTCATACATGATATGCGCCCATCCTCTTGCCTATGAGGTATGCGCCAAGTAAAGAGTAAATGTGTTGGTGAAATAAAACTACCAAGGCGTTAATGTTGAGCAAAGTGAAGTAGATGGTGAAATAAAGTGACCTAGGCGTTGAAATTTAAAATCCTCTTTCAAGTGAGAAATGCGCCCAAGGGGAGTTGAATATGCTAGGCGTGGATGTGAGTTATTCCTCTTATATATGCAAAATGCGCCTAAGGTGGTGAGGTTGATAAATAAACATTGCTAAGGCGTGGGAATATTAAGCCTATGGGGGATGAAAAATAAAACATGTTGGGCGTTGAAATTAAATATCCTCCATGATATGTGCCTTCAAGACAATTTTTCTAAGTGAGTTAAAATAAAATTTTCCTCACAGGCAAGATGAATGAAGTTGAATAAAATTTCTAAGGCAAAATCCAAAGGTGCTAAGTGATTTAAAAATATATCTAAGGCACAAAATATTTTCTTCCTTAGGAAAATCACGCCTAAGACTGGTGAAGTGATAAAATTTTCCTGAAGCATGAATGAATTGCCTGAGGTGAAGTCAGAGAATGCTAGCATTGCGGGATTGATAAAAAAGTTTTCAAGTCAGAGCAACGAAGCACTCACAGAGATGTGAAGAATGGATTAAATTTGTTGAAAAATTATTTTTCTAAGGTTCAAAATTCAAGAAAATTAAATGAACCCGTTCGTTGTATACCCATGAATTTGACAAGTTCTGAAGAAATTTTTCTTCTGGGTATCGAAGATCTTCGATGAGAAGTTGATTTCCATGTCTTCTACACTTCGCCAACACCTTCAAGATGAAGAATTTAATCGGTGCTCGAATTATGAATTTTCCCAAGGGTAAAATTTAAAATTTTCTAAGGCAAATTGAATAAGAGGCGTTTTCAAAATAAAATTTTCCAGACGATGAATTTGAAGTGAGTTGCCTAGATAATTTCGATTGAATTCTTCACAAAATGAATTTTCCGGAGTCAGAGATGAATGAGATTAAAATTTGAGTGACAGAGCTCTGGCTGGTGAGTAAAATTGGTTAAAAGGTGAATTTAAAATGAATATTTTCAAAAGTAAATTAAAAGGCTCCAATCAAAGTTGAACTTCTAGAAGGCCAAGATTCCAAGCGTCAGGTGACAAGTGTTGAAACTGGCAAGAGAGGGAAATTTGAATTCTTGAAATGAAGTAGTGGAGATTTAATGCATTGGCTAAACTTAGCCTCTTTCTAGAATTCAACTTTGTTATAAGAGCTGAAGGTTATTCATTTCTCCTCACCAGTTGAAGAAAATCGAACTTGCTCTGAGTTTAGTGTTGCAGTGAGTTGTTGAGGCTGAAGGTATTGAAGAAATTCTATTTGAGAAGAAGAGGTTTGCTGAAGCTGAAGATTGAAATCTGAATTTGTGGCTGTAGCTGAGTTTGACTTGAAGTGAGTGAAGTTGTTGAGAGTGTGAAGTGCGAGCTTGAAGTTGAAGTGAGTTGCTGAAGGCTGAAATTTAAAAGAATCTAAGTTGCTGAAGCAAAGTGGGCGATTTTCTCAAGTATTGAAGTCATTGCAGCCAACTTAGAAAATCTGCTGAGAGTGTTTGTTGCTGAAGCAAACTTTCTAATTGCTGAAAGTTCAAATTTTTTGAAGGAGAAGTGAGGTTTGCAAATGAGATATGATGTTGCAACTTCTCAAAGTTTTTAAAATCGACTGGCAGCCCCTGCATGATATTTTATTTATTTTCTAAGTTATTTGCTGATGGTTGTTTATTATTTTGTAGGACGGCTGAAGCAAGAACAACTGGCAAGGACAACAATGGTACATCCAGGCAAGCTGTTATCAAGAAGCTGGGCAAGCCTTTCATGCCAGAGTCGAAGTTTACTTTGAAGTTGGCCAAGCTTACTGACACGAATTTGGGTTCTTTCAACTTGGAGGCTTTCAAGAATTGGATGCTGGGGATTGGCAATCACCAACCTTCAATCACTTCGCACAACATCATTCGAAGTGGACTATATGCAGCTGCTGGTTTCCCACCAGCTATTCAGTGCTCGAAGCTAATGATGGAATGTGCCAACTGTTATGAGATTGACCACAGATCAATTATGTCACCAGATGGCCAAGTGTTAGCCAACCTCACTCCTGCAGCTATTGGCAAAGCTTTTGGGATCCCAACACACAAGAAGATGATTTACAAATCAAGAGAACAAGCTGAATGAATGTATGCTTCTACATTCGAGAGATGTACAGAGACGATTAATACTCGCTGGATGAGCAACCCCAAGCCCTCTTGTACAAAGCTGCCGAGGCAAATTATATCAGATGACTTTAAGCGGGAGTACTATGACTTGATTATGATGCTGAGCAGAGTTGGAGGTTGCCCGCAAGCTTTTATTTTTGAACCGTGGATGTTCTACATCAACCTCGTGCTGGAAGGAAAAGAGCACGTTGACTGGGTGCGATGATTAGTGACAATTTGCATGAGCAGCTCCTGAGTTTGAGAAGAACAAAGACATTATACATGGGCTCCTACCTTATTTACATGCTGGCTCATATGACGAGATATAGAGGAATTTCATACAAGGAACCAGTGGGTTGTGGCTCTCATCAATTCAAAATCCATGAGGTTTGTCCACAGTTGCACCTGACGAGCACTACCCATTACAAGTGCGTCAATGATGCCTTTACCATGCATATCACGAGATCGCTTCAGGAGCGTATTCATCACTACCCATTACAAGTGCGTCAATGATGCCTTTACCATGCATATCACGGGATCTCGAGGGAAGCCCAAGAATTGATTGAAAGGTATGGGTGTTTGGTTTATACAATTTCCGAAGTTTTCTTACATCGGTGCAAGGTTTTTCTCATAGTTGCCGGGAGCGCGTCTCCCCCTAACGTCTCGGAGACGGAGAGCGTCTCCGAAACCGCCAGTCAGGCGATTTTCAGTTCGGGTACTTTTCTGAAGACTCCCGCCGTCTCCCACGTCTCCGCGTCCAAAAAATCGCGTCTCCCGCGAAGTCTCCGAAGTCTCCCGTCAACTCCCACGCATTTTGAAGGTAAAACAATGTAAAAAATACATCAAACAAAGATTTTACAGTGCGAACCGTCATTTATCACGCCACTGACTTCGCTTGTGGAGGCCGACGACAGAGAAATCCATAGCACGAGGGCACGAGAGCAGAACCAGGCGCGAGCACGAGAGCAGAAACAGGCGCGGGATAGGGCACGAACCAGGCGCGGGATATGAAATAAACGCGAGGGCACACATCTAATACGAACTGCTATGAAAAAATATCTTCTATTTATCAAAAATGACATTGCCGTATAAAACAAAATGAAATGACCTCGCCACTTTCATTAGCCCGATATTTCACATTCAGAGGAGTATTATAAACCTGTCAAAACTCTACAAGCGGTGGGGAAATAATACTTTTAGCGGGCTCTTTTTTCTGTCCTTCCTATTTTGGTCAAAGTACCCACCAAGTTCCTCTCCACCGACAAAATGCTACATTCACAAATGAATGGTGATAAACAGTCAACCTTAAAAATAAGCCTGAAAAATTTAAATACCAAATAAGTAATAACATAATTGCACATAAGCTCAACAGTCAACCTTCAACTGATTTCTTCAAGATAAGAAAGTTCAATGTCATTATATTTTCAGATTTTCTATATATTATTAATTTTTATATTAAAAAAAAAATGGCGTCTCCAAGTACCCCCGTCTCCTATTTTCAAAAAAATGCC
The DNA here is from genome assembly GCA_007258455.2 of Sequoia sempervirens. Lineage (NCBI taxonomy): Eukaryota > Viridiplantae > Streptophyta > Pinopsida > Cupressales > Cupressaceae > Sequoia > Sequoia sempervirens. The sequence continues at coordinate 97,424 of VDFB02106432.1, read as the reverse complement.
GTACCAGTACCGGTACCAGTCTCCCGTACCAGTCTCGCGGCAACTATGGTTTTTCTTTATATCCATATAGGCTGCCTAAGTACCCAACCAATAGGATTTTAATGTTAGAGATATCGAGGCAACTGGTTGCCTACGATAAGATTCAGAAGAGAAAGAAGAAGGGAGGAGTTCAGTTCCCGATTGTCATGGGTAATTCAAACGAAGTGTGTCCTTCACTTCAGGCAGCTAGAGAAGCTGAGAGTGAGCTTCAGTTCTTTCATTTTTCCTATCATACCAACAGACAGCACTATGATCCACATAGCAATATCAGGTGGATACTGTCAGAAGAATTCAAACATAAGGCAAATATTGAAGATTATTGGGCTGGTGCATCAGACGAGGCTAAAGTCAGAAAGAGGATGTTCTCTAGGTTGCCGTTGAGTATGATCAAGGAGTGCGAAGTCATTCCAGTACCAGACCAGGTGAGCGAGGACATGAATGTCCATCTAGATTATGAGGCAGTGAGAGATACTCCACTTCCACTTCCAGATTGGTTTGAGCCAGAGATTGCAGATTTGGACACACTTTCCATTCCAGTCTTGACATTTACCAAAGCATGGGTTGACAGGCATGTGAGCAGACTAAAGGGTAGGTCAGTTTCGTTGACTTACAATTTGATGGGAGATCACAGGACACTGACTACCAGCAGAAAGAAACAAATTACTCGAGGTCCAAAGTCTCGAAGGAAGGAGTCAGTTCGGCAAGGGCATGTTCAGCCAGAACCTCCAAGAGTTGTAGTTGAATCACCCACGCCACTGGAGACACATTCTCCAAGCATACAAGAGGTTTCTCTTTTCGCTGATCAGAGAAATTCAATGAATTAGGTGCAGGAGGTACATGAAGAAAATCAGCCACCACGGAGAGAGTCGATTGGCCAGAGTGTTAATGCGCCTACTAGGGATGATCAGTAGGATGATGAGGAGACTGCTACCGACCCTCAGTTTTAGCATGAGTTAGAGGCGGCTTTGGAGAACAATGATATAGTTTCAGGAGATACTCAGCCACTTGAGGCCGATGAGCCTCACTAGAATGATATAGAGGTTGAACAAGTTTGTGAAGTAGAAGCACAAGAACAACAGCCATTTGTTATACAGCATGTTGTACCTGATTGGCTCAGAGATAGAATGAGAAGTCCCAGTGAAGAGATTGATCCAGCAGTAGAGATGGAAGAGTTTTTGAACAGGATCAGCGCACCTCCACAAAAGAAGAGGGCACGAAATTTTTCAAAGATATCAACTAATGAGGATGGCTCTTGCACCCTTCATATGGTGGTGCCACAAGTTGATTGTGATCGAGACGAAGCAGTGCCAGAGAATTATGTGATCACAACTATGGAACTAGGACACCCCACAAGTGCACGGATTGTTGAAGAATGTGATAACTCTTATCAGGCACTCAAGGACAGACAGTTTAGGAAGGAAAGTATAAGAAATTTAAGAAAGAACATAAGACATTGATAGGATACATGCACCACTTGTCTCGTCCTTGTGGGCAGGAGATTCCGGCAATAGAGCTTCCAGCCGAGTTATCCAGAGAGTTAGTTAGCGGCTTGTTGGAGTTGAGAAAGATGGCACAGGAAGCAAATAAATGGGTTACAGGAGTTCGTGCCGAGACAGAAAAGTTCATGGAAGACCTTGCTTGTGCTTTCCAACAAGCTTCCAGCATCACGGCACGTATGGAGGCAGTTGATCAAGCCTGGGGTGATGCTTTTGTTTATCAGAGCAAAGTTATTCAGCGTCTAGAGGCATTGAGGCATGTTCCTTTGCGGATGCTGATTGATGGAGGAGTCATTTAGGAGAATGATAGATATGACTTTTCTAGATGGTACTCTTCAGTAATCACAGGGCGTGGTTTCTTTGACGCAACACAGGCAGATTTAGCTAGAGTCAGGAAGGCTATGATGAATATTATTGATGGAGTCCTGAATACTTTGGAGGCTATCTTTGCTAGACGGCTGAATCCTGATGAGGTGACTACTGATAATTTGAGGAGTAGGCTGGCACCTTTCTTCTCGGAGGTGAAGACCTTTGTGCAGGACAACTTTGAGAACACTTCTACTTTCTCTAGCTTGATTCAGAGTACGCAGGATGCCTTAATTGCTTGGAGAAAATCCTGCACACGACACGAGCAGTCAGTCATGGTGCTAGAGTTCCAGCTTGATTGCATTCCACCTATTTCAGTTCAGGAGATCCAAGCCGTACTTACCAGGTTCATTGAGTTTGCAGCCAGGGAAAAGGAGAATGGGTATGCACTTCTGGATGATGATCTTCTAGAGGACTGATTGTGGGCATTAATTGCCTTTACTATTTTGGGAGTGAGTGGGAATTATTGATTCATTTAATGCACCACTCCCCATTTTGGCAGTTTTTAGGGTTAGGGCTGAGGTGGCTCGATCTGAGCCTTTGATTTGGTTGTAATTTGAGCCGTCCATTGGACTGGGCTATCTATAAAAGGGGGAGTCCCCCTCATTTGTAATTCATTAGAATAGAGATCAGATTAGAGGAGACATCAAAGAGTAGACATTTTGTTAGGGAGATTATTTGATAGCTTAGCATAGTTTGGAGGAGAAGGAAAGTTTTCCTTTGAAAACTTTTGTAAGAGATTGTTGTGTAACACTTTCATAATAGAAGATCTTTTCATTGATGGTGAAATTCGTCTTTGTTATGGATAGCTAGCAAGGTTTCTTCATCCCTTCAATTCCAAGTAGCATAAAGTAGTGTAAAGTAGTTTAAGAATAGCATTTCTATTTCATGCAAGTAGATAGTAGCTGTGGATTTGTGGCATTGATCAAGGCAACTTCGTTTTATTCCATACCACTAGCAGCTTGCTGACGGCAAGTTTGCCCTGCGTGGTCTACTGGATCATTTCATAAACTTAACTTCAGTTGTAGCTCATGCCTTGGTATGCGTTGTTTTGATATGCTGGGTTGTAACTTGAAAATTTCTTGCTATTCCCTTGAAGATTGCACCTACTTTGTGTAAGCTGTCCAGTGTGAGGCGAAACAGAGTTTGGTTGAAGCTTGTTGAGATTGATCCCACGTTCCATCTTAGAATAGAATCTAGAAACTTCTTAGGCCCTTCACTTATTTACATTCTGCACATTCCCGATTAGTTTTAGGAAAATTCATACCTCAACGCCAAATCATACGCGCAAAATCCCCTTCAAATCATCAATCTGTTGTCAACTGCAAGACCTTTTGAACAATTGTGTAAGTCCCCTCGTAAAAATAGCAATTCACAACCAACCAACTGAGGGTATTCCAAAGCATTTCGGAACCTTAGAGTTGAACGTGCGATCTATCTCGCAATCTTAGAGCACGAAATACTTTGATCAAGAGAGAATGGAGTAGCTTTCGGACAACTTTGTTTTGCTGATTGGTGTGGTCACAAAAATCACATCAATAGTATCCAGCTCCAACTTTTAGCTAAGGCGCTTTATTTTCAACAATTTATTTCTTCTTGCCTTAGGAAAAAAAATTATTTTGTTCTACCTTAGAAAATTTTATCAACCAGGCGCCCATCAAAAATCTTCATCTTAAAATCTCCGGCAAGGTGTGGGAATTAAAATCACATCCTTGTTGAAAATATCAAATACCCAGAAGAAAATTTCCCTCAAAAAGTGCCAATTTCATGTGTCCACAGACGAAGGGGGAGATTTAATTTTTGCAATTTATACCTTAGAGAAATATTCCTCACCAAAGTTTATTTTTATTCTTTATCTCTGGGCGTATTTTTCTTGCTTTGACACTTAGAAAATTTTCTAACTCATTTTCCTCAAGCTGGGCGCATTTGAGCTTTTCTCCTGACATTAGCAAACACTTAGAATAATTTTCTCACCTCTTCTTTAGCTTGGGCGCATTTCACCCCTTGAGCCTCCATTTGATGCCTTTGAAAATTTTGTGTTCCTTAGAAAATTTTATGCCCACCAACCCAACTTGGGCGCATTTTTACCCATGTGAAGGAATTTTTCAATGCCTTAAAAGATTTATGCCTCCTTGTGCCTTTGGGCGCATTGAGGGTGGGGTCCTGACATGTTTGCTTCTTACGCCTTGGAATCTTTTCCCTCCATGCATCTAAAATGGGTGCATATGGAGGGTGCTGCAGGAATTTTCAATGCCTTAGCATATTTTTTTACTTCAACTTCACAAGGTGGGCGCATATCATGGGGTCAACTTCCACTTCAAATACCAAGGAAATATTTAAACACCTCTACTCCTTGCTAGGTGCATTTGGAAGGATCTATAGGAATTTTCTTACACTTAGCAAATATTCTTCTCAACTCCCCTTCAATCTTAGCAGATACCATCCCTCAAACTTCTAATTTCCTTGCCTTAGACAAATCCCAAGGCATCTCCAAGTCAAGGCACAAATGAGGGCAGGAGCTTTCATTTTACCGTACTTAGAAATTTTCAAATCACTTCAAGCTTGCAAGGGCGCATTTGACATGTGCTACTTCTAGTCTCTATGCCTTAGAAAATTTTCTTACTTCAACCTCCAGCTTGGGCGCATTTGACCCCTGAAGCTTTCAATTTCACTTGCCTTAGAAAATTTTAAGGCCTCCTCTTTCAAGTTTGGGTGCATTTTCTCCCTCAAGCTTTCATTTTCACAGACTTAGAAAATTTTCATGGCTTGTCTCTAGTTGGGCGCATATGAGGGTGGCTACTTTCATTTTTGAGGACTTAGAAAAATTCCCAACTTAGCCTCTCCAAGTTTAGGTGCATTTGGGACCTTGAGCTTCCAATTTTCATAACTTAGAAAACTTTTGGAGCCTCTATTCTAGCTAGGCGCATATGGAGGGGGGAGGAGAAAGTCAACACTTTGTCTTGACCCCACTTTACTTGGGCACATTTAGCATGCTGAGGAGGACTTAAGTCTTTGCCTTAAAATTTTTTATCAACCTCCAGCTAACTGAGGATGAGGGCACATTTGGCATGTGCTGGAGGATTTACCTTGGGTGCGTTTGACTTCTTTGACCTTTCTTCAAGCATGGGCTCATTTTGATAGTGGAGAAGTATTTAACGCCTTGACTTGTCTTTTCCTTACCTTCATCTTGAACTGGGCGCATTTGGGGTATGGAGGTGGATAAACTTCATCACTTAGCCATTTTTCATCATCTCCTTGTAAAGTGGGCGCATTTTGCATGTGAAGGAGGATATTTTCTAGACTTAGACGTTTTGTCCTCATTCCTTTTACCAGCTCAATACTTACTATAAATAGTAAGTTCCAAGTTTTCTCTCTTCTAAAGATCAGATTGATTTGAAATTTTAACCACAGGATCCTCATGACCTAGTTAGCCTGTTCACACTGCCATCTCGAGCTGACATGCTATTTATAGCATGTTTCTGAAGGTGGTTTACTATTTATAGCAACTGCCCGATTTTGATACTTCCCCAACTCCATTTGACTTGAAATTTGAATGTCGTGACCCTCATCGGATGACCTGCCTGTTCACGCTGGTGCTTGCTACTGGTTTACTATTTTTAGCCACTTTCAAAAGTGGCTTACTATAAATAGTAAGTGCTCTGATTGCCTTCAAATTTTACCAGCGGATAGCTTGAAAGGTATTGATCGCAGTGTGATACACTGGTTTTTGAAAATTCTGGCATTTTACCCCTCATTTTGGGTCCCAAAGCTGGAAACCTTAATTTGACTTGCATGTCGCTCAAATGGTCTTCGTTTGACCCCGTTTTTGTTGCACTTCGCCCTGTACGTGATCCTGATGTGCTGGGCAGCTGTCGAAATGGACCTGCTAAAAATAATAAGTCTCTGAAAATTGATCATCTCGCCTTGCATGTCACATCACTACGTAGCTCTTGAAAAACCCATAAAGGATCACTCGATATGCGTTGAAAACTCTGACATGCAAACCCTAAAAATAGCCTTTGAAGGTGGCTCCTGAAAAAGTCCTGATCCTGGTTTGCATGTTTCACCGTTGCGAAGCCCTTGAAAAACCCACAAGGAATGTTCAGACATGCAAAAAAAATCTCAACATGCAAACCCTAAAAATAGCCTCTGAAGGCTGAAAACTGAAAGTCATCGTCTCATTTTGCATGTTATATCACTGCATAGGTTTCAGAAAACCTAGAAAGAATCTCCAAACATGCATTGGAAAACTTCGCATATAAACCCTAAAATCTGCTCCTGAAGTTGAACTTGCTAAAAATAGAAAGTTGTCTATTTCAACTCAAAATTTGCAGACGAGCAACCTAACATGTTCTGGATGCAGTGTGACTGAGAGAACTTTAGTAGTGCTGAGAAAATGTCCCAAATCTGGCACTTACTAAAAATAGTAAGTTGTCGGAATTCACTGAAATTTTGTTGGGAGCCTGCTGGAAGCATGCTAACAACAACGTTAGTCTCAGATTTCAACTTGATTACTTCATTTGATTTTAAATTGGCTGGAGAGTTCAAAACCCTAATTCTCAGACTTAGCCAAAATCTCACGCTCAAGCTCACAGACGAGCACATCCCGGGAAAGATAGACGAAACAAAAGAGAGACAACAGCAAAACAAACCCAAAAAAAACCAAGCCAAAAGACCCGAACAAAGCAAAAATTAGGGGGTCCCCATTTGCAATGTGGTGATGTGTGAAAAAGGTCACAACAGTAATGAGCATGGACAAGGTTTCAATGGCAAGAGAGGTTGGGTTACAGGAAGTGGAGGAGGCATTCATTGTCGACTCGAACGAGCCTTAGCAGGCAATACCCTTAGTCACACCTCCGGCAGCAATGGTAGTAGCCACAGCTAAAGGAGAGGAAGACGATGAAGCCTTAGATGCCTAGCTAGACGAGATGAGTGTACCAACACAGACCCCTCCGCCATCGCCAGGGATTGCTAGGGAGTCGTCGCACATCTCCATTGAGGAGACCTCGCAGTAGAGCACTTAGGAGAGCATCCAACCATCACTATGTGTACAGCCACAGCCAACCACCCAACCGTCAGGTATACCGCTAGGCATGCAACTACCAGATGTACAACCAGATGATGTGGTGCTTAGGCCAACCAGAAGAGGAGAGGAACTGTTTGGCCGCATTGTCTTGAGGATGTTTGCACCACTCTCAAAGCAGGGTTGGTTGCTCGTAGAATTGGTAGTTGTAGAGTCAGCAGCGTTGGTCACCCAGCCAATCCCTCAGGGACTACCACGACTAGGGCATACGACACTGTCACCAGCACGGCCACCGAGGCAACGAAGATGGGGGTAGCCTGGAGAGGCAACATCCAATGAGGACGAGTCAGCAGGACTTGTATGTATGACACTGTCAGACACTCACGACCCTCTCGACACCCTCCATAGGTACATCACAGAGCTAAGCACGATGGGCAGAAACATGTAGGAAGTCAAGGAGGTTAGCCAGCAACTCATTACCAGGTTGGACCCCTTGGTAGCACAGGAGGCTGAGCGTATTCTTGCCTTCATGCAGCATGAGTGCGAAGGCCAATTGTTCAAATGCCTCACATCCAGGGGTTGGCCGGGCGTAGAGACATAGGACATGTTGGCTACTTAGCAGCCAAGTCGACTAGCAACAGGAGGGAGGCATGGCAAGGTATTGGCAACTCTTCATGGCATGGAGCAATGCTATCAAGATATTTTAGTACGATGGCGTCGACAAGCACTGGCCATTGATGAAGCCACAGAGGGGAGAGACAAGGCTCTAGCATAGACAGCTCAAAGTCGCATGAAGCTAGCGAAGCAAATCCACAAGTCATAGGAGCAGTTGGCTCAGGTGACTACCTGTTGTGACCTTTTTCACACATCGCCCCATTGCAAATGGGGACCCCCCTAATTTTTGATTCGTTTCGGTCTTTTGGCTTTGCTTTTGGTTTGTTTTTCTATCTCTCCCTCTCTTTCTGCTGTCTGTCTTTCCAGGTATGTGCCTGTCTAAGAGCTTAAACGTGAATTTTGGCCAAGTCTGAAAATTAGGGTTTTGAACTTCCTTGCCAATTTGAAATCAAACGAGGTGAATAAATTTTAAATTGAGACTGGCGTTGTTGTCAGTGCGCTTCCAGCAGATTTCCACTAAAATTTCATCAGATTCTGACTACTTACTATTTTTAGTAAGTGTATAATTCCAGGCGTTCCTTCAACATTTTTGAGGTTTTAACAGTCACACTGCATCCAGAACATATCAAGCTGCTCACTGGCAAAATTTGAGCTGAAACAGACAACTTACTATTTTTAGTAGTTCAACTTCCAGGGCAGATTTCAAGGTTTATATGAAGAATTTTTAAATGCATGTCTGAGGATTCCTTCTGGGTTTTCTGAGACCTTCGCGACAGTATAACATGCAAAGTGAGATAACAACTTTCAGAATTCAGCCTTCCGAGGCTATTTTTAGGGTTTGCATGTCAGGTTTTTCTTTGCATGTCAGGTGATTCTTTGCGGGTTTTTCGAGACCTACGTAGTGGTGTGACATGCAAAGCAGGATAATCACTTATTCAGGAACTTACTATTTTTAGCAAATGCATCCCGACAGTCGCCTCCCAGCACTTCAGAATCATGAGCTGATCGCAATGCAACAGAAACGAGAACAAACGGAGATCATTTGATATACATGCAAGATGAATTAGGGTTTCTAGCTTCGAGACTCAAAAAGAGGGGTAAAAAGTCAGAATTTTCGAAAATTGGTGTAAACCACCGCGATTAGTATCTTATAAACTATCCGTTGGTAAAGTTTGAAGGAAAACGGAGCACTTACTATTTATAGTAAGTCATTTCAGAAACTGGCTAAAAATAGAAAGTCAGCAACAGGCGCCGATGTCAACAGGCAAGGAGCACGTCATTCGAATTTCAAGTCAATCGGAGTTGTGGAGGTATCAGAAGTAGGCAGTTACTATAAATAGCAAACTACCTTCAAAAACATGCTATTTTTAGTAGGCTAGCTCAGAATAGCAGTGTCAACAGGCTGACAGGGTCATGAAGATCTAGTGTTTAAAATTTCAAAGCAATCTGAGCTACAAAAGTATAGAAAACAGAAGACTTACTATTTATAGTAAGGCATGAAAAAGCTGGCAAAGACGAAGAAAAAATTGGCTAAGTCTGAGACTTCATCGTGCACCACCATGAAAATGTGCCCAACTCAAGATAGTGGTATGCAATTAATTTTTGTTGAGGTTTCATCTTCCAGCACATGTGAATTGCGCCCACTTTGAGGAAGTTGATAGAAAATTTCTAAGGCATGAGATATCCTTCACCACCTCTCATTTGCACCCTCACCTCAGGTCAAGCATAAAAAAAAATTTGCTAAGTGTTAAGTTTCATCCACCTCCTATGGCAAAATGCGCCCAACATACCTTGGTGCCATGGATAAAATCTAAGTGTGAAGTTTCATCCTCCACCACCCTCCATTTGCGCCCATCCTTCATCAAGGAGGAAATGCGCCCAAGAAAGAAGTCAAAGGGTCAAAGGTATCATCTTTCACACATAGCCAAATGCACCCTCAAGGTGATGACAGGCAAAATATTTTCTAACTATATGTTTCATCCTCCTGGAGGCATCAAATGTGCCCATAAGAAGGAAGAGTCAACAAGTCAAAAGGGCGTTGGAAACTCTATCCTCCTCCCATGCTTAAATGCGCCCAAATAAGGGCATGTGAAGACAAAATACTTACATTCAAGGAAGAGTCAAGGGCGTTGAAAGTCAAAATCCTCTCCACCATGCTAAATGCGCCCTCACTTCAGCCAAGAAAAGACAAAATTTAATCCTCTTGCAAGTGCTAAATGCGCCCATCCTCTTGAGCATGTGATATGCGCCCATGCAAGCTAGGAAGAAGACAAGTTTAGTGTTGACTTCTTGCTGGACCCTTTGAATGCGCCCAAGGTGATATGAATAAAGGTGAATGTTGCTGGGCGTGGAAGTGAAATATCTTCCGCAAGGTGCTAAATGCGCCCATAATGACATGAATAAAGATGAAATATCTCAAGGCGTGGATGTGAAGTATCCTCTTCTAAGTGCTAAATGCGCCCAAAATGCATGAAGTTTGAAGTAAGGTTGATGAATAATGCTAGGTGTTGAAGTTAGAAATATCCTCTTCAAGTGTGAAGTGCGCCTAGGGTGGTGTGAATAAAATAAGCTAGGCGTTGGAAGTTGAATATTCTCCATGATACGTATTGAAACAAAAAAAAAATTTGCTCACCACAAGAAAATGAATGAAGTTGAATTAAAATTTCCTAAGGCGAAATTTTCAAAAATGCTAAGTGATATAAAATTTTCTAAAGCACAAAAAATTTCTTCCTTAGGAAAATCACGCCTGGACTTGGAAGTGTGAAATTTTTCAGAAGCACGAATGAAGTTGCTAGTGGAAAAGTCAGTGAGTGCCTGCTTTGCGAGATGGATAAAATATTTTCGAGTCAGAGCAACAAGAAATGCTCACAAGAATTGAAGAACGGGATTAAAATTGTTGAAAATATTTTTAAAGGTTCAAAATTCAAGAAAATCAAATGAACCCGTTCGTTGTACACCCATGAGTTTGACGCATTCTGAAGAAAATTTTCTTCTGGGTATTGAAGATTATCGATGAGGAATGGATTTTAAGGTCTTCCACAGCTTGCTAAGGATTCTAAGGTAAAGGTTTTAAATGGGCACCAGGTTGGTGAATTTCCTAAGGGAAATTTGAAAAAATTTCTAAGGCAAGAAAGAAATGTTTGTGAAGATAAAATGCCTTGGCGGATGAATTTGAAGTTGAGAGCCTAGATATTTTTTGATCAAATTCCTAATGAAAACATTTTGCTCAGGCCAGAGTTGGATGAAATATCAAAGTGAAGTACGCCCAAGCAGAATACAAGATGGGTTGGAAATTTGGCTAAGGCATGAAGAATTTGAATGCAAAGTTGGCTAAGAAAAACGATGAACCCTTGGAAGTTAAAGCGTGAGAATCCTGGTAAGTAAGTTGAGTTTATATTATGAAATGTTCTAATACTCTTCTCCTTGCTTGTTTTGCAGGAGGAACGTCAAGACTAGGCGGTGATGACTTAAGTGATGAGGAAAATAATCCAAAATGACATTTTCGAAGGAAGAAAAGTTGCAAGAAAATGGCTAAGTGTTGAGACATAGTGACAAAGAAGAAGTTGAAGAACAACGTCAAGAAGAAGATCAAGAACAGTGTGAACGCGTTTCAAAGTTGGAATCTTCTAGAACAGTGATGGACATTAATGGCTCATTTATTACCCCACCCCTCTTGGTGGCGGTTTTTAGGGTGAATCTTGTTTAGGGCTGAGGTGGCACAATCTGGGCCATCCAACCGATTGTAATCTGAGCTGTCCTTTGGACTGAGCCATCTATAAAAGTGGGAGTCCCCCTCATTTGTACTTAGTAGAATTAGCTTAGAGTTAGACAGTAGAGATTAGAATAGAGAGACATCTAGGTGATAGCTTAGAAGTAGCATAGCGTAGATTGATAGAGTAGTTTGAAGAAGAAGGAAAGTTTTTCCTTTAAAACTTTGTAAGAACTTGTTGTGAACACTCTCCCAATAAAAAGAATTTTCATTGATGATGAATTTCGTCTTTTGTTGTGAGTAGCTAGCAAGGTTTCTTCGTCTTTCTGATTCAAGTAGTGGCTTAAAGTAGAATAAGTTTCATTTCATGTACGTAGGTGACAGTGTGGAATGTGGTCTTCAATTTGAGCAAACTTCATCTATCCATACCACTAGTGTATTCGCTGATGGTGAATATGCCTTGTGTGGTCAACTGGAATATCATGCACTTAACTTCGACCATGATTTGTATGTTTATATGCATCGTTGTGATGGTATTTTCATGCTAAGTTGTGTTTTGAACACCTGGAGCTACTCCTCTGAAGATTGCACCAGTTCTGTGGAGGTTATCCGAAGCGAGGCAAAGCAGAGTTCGGTTGAAGCTTGTGAAAATTGATTGCCATGTCCCACGCCTTAGAATAGATTTAGACTCTCCAAACCTTACGCCATTTCAATTCAGTACTTTCTGGTTAGAATAGGAAATCCGTGCTTCATTGATAAATCTGTCGAATTATGAAAACCCCTTCCTCTGCTGCTGAACAATTCCGTAAGTCCCCTTGAAATACCAGCAAATCACATTGAGCCAACTGAGCCTATTCGCATTAAAAGAACCTTGGAGTTGAATGCACGAACTCTCTCGCAATCTTAGCATGCGGAATACTTTGATCAAGAGAGAATAGGGTAGCTGTTGGCGACTTTATTCTGCGTTGGTGCGGTCACGAAAAACACATCAACACTACCATGGAGAAGGCAAGAGTTGCCACTCTTGAGGGGCAATTGGCAGAGTAGGCATGGATGTTAGCAGCGAAGGATGAGGTTCTGAGTGAGAGGGATAGATAGTTGGCTGAGAGGGACACACAACTAGAGGAGGCACGGCATCTAGCAGGGGAAAGGAGAATCAATTGACTGGAAAAGACAAAGACTTGGCGAGCACGAGGGAGGAATTGGCAGCAACACAAGCCAAACTCATTGTGAAGCTTCAAATGGTCTAACCTCAAGGCAACACCTAGAAAGGCCTCATAGGTTGAAGTTTGAACAACCAGTCTCCAAGATTTGAGGAATTCCCTAATCCTACCACATTAGCCTATAGGAACCTCGAAGGTTAGGCTGTCACCAAATGTCAATAGCTTAGGAAGGGGACATTACAACAGCCCAAACCTAGCATCCACAACGTACAACCAACAATTCAAAATTGTGGTGTTTTGGTGGTCGACATCGTATGTTGGTTAAACACTCCAAAATTTCTATGTTTCAACTTTGTCAGCATTATTTTTTGATGCAGGAGCATCTGGGTAGATTGGTGATCCGCATCACCCAAAATGTTTCGGTTTGAATTCATTGTTTTGATTTTGGTTTTCATTTTTGGATTGGCAATTCAATTATGGTTTAATGATCGTTTGAGGCAGATTTGAGCAACATTTTGTCATTTCATATTTTGATTCATATCTCCAGCGTTGATGCAAGGAAGTTTATTTGGTTTCAGATGATCGATTATTTCAGTAAAATGAATAATTAATCTTCATTTTATCTGGTGTAATTTCTTCCCATTGGAAATCAAGTGATTGCTGATGACAATAAAATAAATGAACTATTTTAACGCCAGCATATCGAAGGGGACTGCGCGATGGTAAGGAGTAGATTTGGAATAAAATGAAACATAAAAAAAATGATTGCCAGTGCAGAATGCTAAGGGTCACGGGAAAAGTTGTAGAGATTAAAAATGTATGCAAAAGGTAGAATAAAAATGGATCATTAAAAATAAGGGGCAGCAGCTGTAGAGATTTAGCATGAACCAAAATTGCAAAGTGAAGGAGGAGGTCCTGCCAGGTGGGAAGGAGAAAGATTTAAAATGAAATAAAAATGTTAAATAGAAAAAAACAGGCAGCAATAGGAATGAGGAGAAATGCCACATAGGAGAAGAATAATTGCATTAAGGAAGAAATGAAATGGGAGAATGTGAAGGGGCAGGTCATGCCTTGTGGAAGAGAGGATTCCAGCAGAAAAAAAACCTGTGTGCAGACCAATTGGGGGAGAGGCTGCCAGGAAGAGAATAGAGAAGAAAAATCAAAATAACAGAGTGCAAAGTGGCTGCGCAGGAGATAGGAAGAGCTGGAGAAGGGGCTGCTAGTCTGTAAGAAGACAAGGAATGTATGCAGCTGTGAAAGTGGCGCGTGGCACAAAAGATGGAATTAAAAACAATGTAGAAAAGATGCTACGCAGCCATCGAAAAGTCTGAAAAGGAGGCGCAGCTAGAAGGTAGAAAAGCTGCAGAAAAATTGCAAATGGAGAGCAACGAATTGGTGGTGGCGCCATGAGGTTTGGGTTAAAAAAATTTAAATAAAAATGCTCACAAGAATGGAGCGCACCAGGGAAGAGAAGAGTTTGGACAGAAAACAGGGGAAGAGAGATTAGAAGAGAAGTTTCCAGGTAGCAATTTAAATTCTGTACAGAAGCAAGCCATGTAAAGGATTGAGCAGAGAAAATTAATCGAGAGCTGCAAAATAAAAGGAAAGAATATAGGTGTATAGACTCAGTGAACAGAGAAGTGTAAAAACTGAAACCATTCAAAACTTGCAGATTGAAATTATTACTGATTGTAAACATTGTTTCTTGTGGAAGAAGAAATCAATATGTTTAATTGTTTTTAAATTTTGATATCATTTTAAATCTGAATGTAATAGATTTTGTGAAAAGCTGAAATGAAATCAAATTGACAAATGAAATTGTCAATGTAATATGTGGTTTGGATATGGCTGAGGATTTGTCCGTGTAGGTTGAGTTTGAGTGAGTCGATATAATTGAGATTCTCGTCTTCGTCATTTTTTCTCTTAAAAATTCATGAAAATGATTTATGCCATGAAATTTTGTGTGGTTTTGAAAGTCTTAAATTGCCCCCAGGGCCCCATTGTTCATTTGAATTTCCAAGTACACTCCACATCCTAGTTTGCAAAGTACACTTATAAATTTTTCTATAGGTCCTTGTCTGCAATATCGTCATCATTTTGGCAAGTCTTACTGGTCGTCTAGAAGATGACTTTTTCTTTTGGGGGGGATGATGTAGTCAGCGTACAATGTCCACTATTGTGTTACAATAATATTGGTTATTCGAATATGTAATAATTGTTTGTATTAGTTGTTGTTGGCTTCAAGTAGTTATAAGTGTTGGTTGCTTGGTGGTTGTGTTCTTGGAACCATCGGGTCCTAAAAAAAAAATTGTATTGTCAAGGAAGGGAGTATAATCTATTCAGATCAACTCTGATCCTTAGCTGACCATCTCTGGTCTTTTTCTGTAATAATTCATGTGCGAATAAAGATATATTTTACGCATGTATCTAGTATGCATTGTCATCTCTATTATTAATTCATGTATTTAATTTATTAGACAAAGCAGAAAACAATCATCATAGGGATGCTACATTGACAAAGATGTCTGGAAAAAAAAAAGTAAAAAGAAAAAAAAACAGAAATGCCTCTGGTACATTTCTGTTAGGGGCTAAACGTCCCAGGGACAGAAAAGGTACACTCCATCTCCATCCCTACTTCACCAAAATGCAGGCAATGTCCTGAAGACATCTTGAGAACCAGAAACACATCCTTGGACTGCTTGAAATTTGCTTTGTTTCATTAGGGTGTGAAGAAAGAACTAATTAATTGGTAACATATTTTTGTTTGGAATAGTTTCCCCTTCATATTGATGAAGGCTTCTGGTATATTCTCCAAGTCATGACTTTGGCAATACTATTTTACTATACATAAAAAATCTCTAATGAAAATGACTATCTTATGGTCCTGATAAAAAGATAACCATCTGATTTAATCCTTCTTTTAAGAAACAAGGTCATTCCAGATGGGATTGGAGATCGGAATGTCTTCAGCAAATAAAGCTTTAGCACAAATAATCTAATGCTTGACTTTCTGTTATCTTAGGTGAAAGCAATGTCAAGGGAGGTGACCATTGTGTCACAAATGTACAAGAACAGCAAGGACAGAAACAGTATAAAGCAGGAAGCAATGAGTCGTTGGAGCTTATTGAACATCAAAGAGCCATAAAGGTTAGACTGAGTATTATGTTGCTAGCAGAAATACCTGCATGTGCAGCGAGCAGATAGTATTTGGTTAGAATTTGCATGCAGTCATTTAATATTAAGATTTCATTTGCAAATATGTTTTGCAGGTTAAGGGTTCTAGAGTTCTTCTTGGACTGGTGCTTGCATTCTTGACAGGAACCTGCTATGCCTTGTTCTCTCCTCTATTCAACCTCGCAACAAATGACCAGTTACATTTATTGAAACCTGAAGTATCCCATTTATCTGTTTACACAACCTTCTTTTA
Source organism: Sequoia sempervirens (assembly GCA_007258455.2). Classification (NCBI taxonomy): domain Eukaryota; kingdom Viridiplantae; phylum Streptophyta; class Pinopsida; order Cupressales; family Cupressaceae; genus Sequoia; species Sequoia sempervirens. The sequence goes on along the minus strand of VDFB02106432.1, from coordinate 81,586 downwards.
TTTCTCTACAGCTTTCTTTATGCTTGCAATATTGGTGAATATATGGCTCCTCTACTTCCCCATCCTTGGTGTGCCAACATCATCTCTGTCAAACTACTTCTCAGACAACAAAGGTCGTCATTTTGCAATTGCGGCAGGTGTTGTTTGTGGGGTGGGTAATGGATTTCAGTTCATGGGTGGCCAAGCTGCAGGGTATGCAGCAGCTGATGCTGTGCAGGTATTAGTTTAAAATGTTCTCTATCATGATCATAAGTTACTGTTTCTTAAAAAAGAAGTAACAAATTACTGTTGCCATCTGTTTTGCTAATACATATAATCTATATAGATTTGGATTTATTGTGATCATACTATAGTAGTTTGTACTGAAATAGTGGAGTGAGTTGCCTATTTCCAACCTTATAGTAGATCTATCTGTATTAAAACTCAGTAATATCAAAATTCTAGCATAGAATTTAGGGTAAAAAGGCAGGATTTGAGCAGAGATATGCTTATGATGAGAAGCCATATAGCCTGGCATTTCCAAGTTCAATTGTAATTTGATTCAAAATAGGAAGTCGATGTACTCAGGACTAGTATTATTTCACCTGAGATGCAGAGTTCATATTTCTTCATTTATATGTTGTGTCATTGCAGGCATTACCCTTAGTTGGCACATTTTGGGGTATAGTCTTATTTGGAGAGTATAGGAACTCTTCAGCAAAAACTTACATACTACTTGCAGGCATGCTAACGATGTTTACAGCTGCTGTTGTATTCCTTGTAGCTTCGTCAAAGGAAAGAAAAATTTGACATGACCTTAAAGCTTCCTTGCCAGTTCTATTTATTGGATTGTATCTTATTACCATTCTTTGGGCCAATTTAGCCATTGAAATGTCATTCTCTGAATCGGTGGTTTCTGACATTGGTTGATCCAACACGCATATGGTCACAGTGAATAATTATGTAGTGCAACATGAAATGGATGAATTCTCATTTCAATGGTGGCAGTAAACAATAGTTTACTGGGCACTTATCTGATGATTGAAAATTGAAGTGTATGTGCTGCTTTCTTGAACTAAATGAATTTATTAGAGACTTCAAGCTTCTGCAGACAATAGTTTTTTATGGAAAAATCTGTCTACAAACTGATATAAAAGGACTGAAAATAATCAATGTTTTGGCCCATGGGTTACACTTGGTGACCCATCATCATCAAGAAATTTGTTGTGAAAAACATGTGGAGTCATTTGCTGATTTGTTCATGATCAGTTTTATATTACTGTGAATGTAGACAAGATTTCATAACTTTTGGGACGACTTGTTCCTCTTTTTGGAATGGAAGATATACATTTTTTACTTTTATTGTAAAAACAATATTAGAAAATGTTAGATTTTATTTAAATGGTAATTTTTTTTTACCATTAAAAAATTAATTACCAAAAAAATACTAAATTGATTTCTATTTAAAAGCATATGATTGATAAGTAAAGTAAAATAATACTAAATTTAAATATATGAAATATTAAAATTTTAATATAAATAAAATAATTTTTAATTTTTAATTAACATCATATTTCATTTATAAAAATATAAGATTGTTGTTTAAAATTTTATAAAATGTAGAAAAACTTATAAAAAAATTAAAAAAAACTAATAAAAATATAACATTGTTTAAAATTTTATAAAATATAGAAAAATCTTTTAAAAAATACCTAATAAAAATATAACATTGTTGTTTAAAGTTTTATAAAATATAGAGAAACTTCAAAAAAAAAAAACTAATAAAAATATAACATTGTTATTTAACATTTTATAAAATATAGAAAAACTCAAAGAAAAAATTTAAACTATAGATTAAACGCAAAGCGGCCTACTTGGAGAAGCACAAAGTTTATGGGAGGCGTGAAGTCTAAGAGGTGCTGAGTTTTTAGGAGACACGAAGCAATATCACAAATTTGTCAAATACACTAGATTCCACAACGAAGGAGTTGCAACATACAACAAAATGGTGGCACCACAATGAGACTCACAAATTCGTCAAACACAATTCTTCTCACTCTTTGTTTTGCACTTGTTAGCAAGAATATTTGCCCTCTATTGCAATTTGAGACCTTTGTCGTGGTTGCAAAAGACATTTCACATCACTAGCAGGAGAAATTTCGCCTTTTGACCTTGTTGAGATTGATAATGTGTTTTTTCAAGGTTGAGGGTTTAATTTATAGAAAAGAAATAAAAAAACCCTTAAAAACGCTTTAAGAAAATGTCTTTACAAAAAAGGCCACATGTTTTTGTACAAATTTGTTATTGATTTTTACAAATTTCATATATTTCTTATAGATTTGTTGAATTTTGAACTTGATGCTGAAAATTTACCGAATCTTGTGACAACATACAATGTTGACTTGAGATAAATGAATTTGCCATGATTGTATTGTATTTCTTCCAAAATTAATTTTTTGGCTTCCTTGAGAACCTTAAATATGTGTCCTTACATGTATTTTCTAAAACTATTTTATATTATTTGGCTATCATGCTTTGACATATCACCTAAATAAATATCGCTATAGTGTTTTTTCTGTACTTTAAGAAGTCTTCATCCATTTGCAATCATAAATAGCGATGTAAATTTATGAATTAAGTATTTTGATGAGCCAATTCCAAGTTAAATATGTTTATGATTTTAATTTGAAATGTGAAGAAAGATTAACATTTCTTTAATTTATGTTTGGGTAAAATTAGTTAAATAAAACAACAAATAAGTGAAAATTGCTAAAAGTTAAAATGGTATATACTATAATTAATGATTTGAGAAGGTATATTGGTTGATCAATTCTCTTGATAAACTATTTATTTTCTTGTAAACTTGGACATTTGGTGTGGAAAAGTTCTCTTGCTTGACAAATCAAGGAAGGTGGTGGCCTAAGTCACAAGGTTTGAATTCAAATTCGACACTATAAAATTTGGATGAAATTTGACAAAGGTCAAAAATTCGAAAAAAAAATTGGCATTAAATTTGTCTATATATATATATATATATAGGTAACATATCCACAAAATTATCAAAATAGTTTAACAATGCTAAATAGATTTGAATTAATTATAAAAAGATGACACATTTATAAAATATAAACCATAAAAAACATGTGAAATCGCGATTGCAAAGATGTTTTTTTTTGTCAAAAGTTACAATCAATACTCAAAACTTTGGGACTTCAAAAAAGCTCCAATTCATCAAGAGAACTTGGTTGAGATGATGTAGCATCATCATTAGAATCACAACTCAAATCATCATAAAAAATGTGAGGCTCATTTTCAACTAGCACTGTTATGTCTTCTGAAATTTGTTGTTGTGAAGAACATGTGGAGTCATTTCTTGATTTGTTCATGAAATTTTTTAAATTGTTGTGAATGTAGACAAGATTTCCCAACTTTTTGGACAACTTGTTCCTCTTTTTGGAACGGATGTGGTCAAAGAAACTCCAATTCCTCTCGCAAGTTGATAAACTTGATCCTTGACTCAATATTCAAATGGAAAATCGTTGTAGTTTGGAGTTTGTGCTCCATATGTCATCCGCCATCTATAGCCAAGTAGATCATCTCATTCCATATCATATTTGGTTGTTGACATTCCAAACATCCCTTTTGCTTTCCTTTATTTCCAACATTGATCTCTGATTAGAGTTACAACTATTGAATTGGGTTCAAACCTATCAATGGCTTCTAAAAGCCTTGCCATAATTTCACAATCACTTTGTCTATCAATATAAAATAGCTCAGGCTCCAAATAGAAAGTTGTTGCATGTAAAGGTGTGTGCATGATTTCCATCTAGAATCAACTTGTCTCCTATATCTCCACGTAATATGCTTCTCCATTATTTAGTGCTTTTTGAATAGCTTAATTAAAATGGTTGATTCTTCCATAAAGCATTTGGATGCAAGGTCTGACACCATCAACCATAAGCACATCAACATAGACCCACATAAATTCAAAACCTTTGCTCCACTTTCCCAAAAATTGTTGTTTAAAATTATTTTCTCTATTTTCTTTCCCTTAGGACCTTTAGAAAGCATTGAATTTTCCCACTCATTGGAACAAATAACAGATCTCAAAGTTGCTTTCTCTTCAACCACTCTTTTCAAAGTTATATAAAATGAAGCAAACCTTGTGCACAAGGTCTCAACAACTCCCTAGATGCATGTTGCCTATAAAGACTCAATGTGATACGATGATTTCTTATGAAATTTGCAATTTCTCTCCCTCTATGACTTGCTTCATGTATTCATTGGAATTTAGCCAAGTCTTGATGCAATAAATGCACATGGACTCCAATATATTTGTGGGTACTTCTCTATAATCAACTTTCTAGCTCCCACATAATTTTTTGCACTATTAGTTGCCACTTGAAACACATTTTCCATCCCTACTTAAAAAATGGCTTCCTCTCATATTTGAAAAATATATGCTGAAGTTTTCTTTTGGTTCATGGTGTGAATCACTTTCAAAAACACAACACCATCAAGATAAGCCACCAAAATCTTTATCAATGGCCTTTGACATATATTTGACCATTGATCACTCAATATGGTACAACCTATTTCCTTCTAGGAGGATTTAACCTTAGATAATTTCTCAATCACTCAATATGTTGGCCTCTGCAAAAGAGTTGTCTTGAAAGCCTTTGAAGATGGAGGGGTGTACCCTTTGCCAAATTTTATAACTTTCTAAATTGCAATAGGAAAATGTGAATTTCTCGCTACATTGAATGGAATTGAACTTGAATAAAACAAATTAGCTAATGCATTATCCACCTATTATTATTTTGTTGGTTTCCAAAAGTTGGTCAATGTTCCACTTTCTTTTGATACACGTGCGGCCTTAGGTAGGCATGAAGAGGAAGACATAATAGATGTGAATCTAGACACATCTTCAATTCTCTATCTTTTTTGTGTGTTCTTCATCTTCCCTATAATCAAAGAGGATTGTTCTTTCCCTAAAGCAACTCTCATTTTTTAGGTCAAACTTGGACATGCAGTAACACCTCCTCTTGGACCCCCTACAATACCAAGTAAATGGTCCATTTCCCTTGTTAAACCTCCAATAAAGGTTTTTGACACTTGTACATTTGAGACTAGTTCCATTACAAGTCATATATTTACATGCCTTGACAATTGATTTTTTGGGAGCCATTAAATTACAATCCGTGTGATTCAAAATAAAAATAATATTTAGTACATTAAACATTCACTAAATTTTATTTTTATAAACGTTAAAACATAATATATAATTTTTATTTTAATAAACAAAAAAAATATATTTTAATTTTTAACTTTAAAAACAAAATAAAAAACTAAACTTTATTTTTAAAATCATAAAATAAAAATATATTAAATTATATTTTTTAACTTCAAAAAATAATATTTAAATATTTAATTTAAATTAAGAAATATATTAATTTTATAATTTTATTGTAAAAATAATATTAGAAAATACTAGATTTTATTTAAACAGTAAATTTTTATTTTTAGAATTAAAAAATTAATTATGAAAAAATATTAAATTGATTTCTATTTAAAAAACATGTGACTAATAAGTAAAGTTAAATAATACTAAATTTAAATATATTAAATATTAAAATTTTAATATAAATAAAATAATTTAAACTTTTAATTAACACCATATTCCAATTATAAAAATATAAGATTGTTTAAAATTTTATAAAATGTAGAAAAACTTAATAAAAATATAACATTGTTATTTAAAATGTTATAAAATATAGAGAAACTTAAAAAAAAAACCTTATAAGAACATAACATTGTTGTTTAAAATTTTATAAAATATAGAAAAACTTAAAGAAAAAACCTAAACTATAGATTAAACGCAACAAGCAGCGTACCTGGAGAAGCACAAAGTTTCTAGGAGGTACAGAGTTTTTAGGATACATGAAGCAATATCACAAATCTGTCAAATAATTAGATTGCACAATGGAGGAGTTACAACATACAAAAAATTGGTGGCGCAACAATGAGCCTCACAAATGGCATCTCACAAATCTGCCAAACATAGTTCTTCTCACTCTTTGTTTCACACCTGCTAGCAAGAAAATTTGCCCTCTATGAGAATTTTAGACCTTTGTCATGGCTACAAAAGACATTTCACACTGCTAGCAGGAGAAAATTTTCCTTGCGACCTTGTTGAGACTAATAGTATGTTTCTTCAAGGTTGAGGGTTTACTTTATAGAAAAAGCAATCAAAGATCCAAAAAAATGCTTGAAGAAAATATCTTTTAGAAAAAAGGGCACATGTTTCTGTACGAATTTGTTGTTGATTTTTACGAATTTCATATATTTCTTATAGATTTATTGAATTTCAAACTTAAGCTGAGAATTTGTCAAATCTTGTGACATAGCATATAAGTACACGATGTTGACTTGAGATAAATGAATTTGCCATGATTGTATATTATTTCTTCCAAGATTAATTTATTGGCTTCCTTGAAAACCTTAAATATGTGTCCACAAATATTTTCTATAAATATTGTATATTATTTGGTTATTATGCTTTGACATATCACCTAAATAAATATCACTATAGTGTTTTTCTATACTTAAGAAGTCTTCATCCATTTGCAATCATACATAGTGATGCAAATTTATGAAATAAGTATTTTGATGAGCCAATTACAAGTTAAATATGTTTATGAATTTTTTTTGTCAAATGTGAAGAAAGATTAATATTCCTTTAATTTATGTCTGGGTAAAATTTGTTAAATAAAACAGCACCTAAGTGAAATGTTTTTGATAAAATAAGCAGCATTTACAGGGTGTTGTACCCTTCACATTAGGAGCCCAGAGGGCCAAAAAATAGCTAGATCAAACTAGAACATGAACTAGGAGAAACACATAAACAACTGACAAACAGCTACAGAAATAGAAATAGCTGACAGACAAGTGTAGAAACACAGAAATAGCTGATAGACAGCTGCAAAAATAGAAACAGCTAATAGACAGTTGTAGAAATAGAAACAGTCGACAGACAGTTGTAGAAACACAAACAAAGAGTAGACAACCCCAGAACTAGAGGGGACCAATTTGACTCCCGTCACCCTAGGTCGCAATGAAGCAATAGATTTGGGGACTCCCTTCTTCCTCAGCACAACAGACCAGGAAGGCTCGGAATCAAATTCCACTGAGTGAGGAGAGAGAAGCGGATCATCAGCAACCACCCACAGGGAGCCATCACGGTGAGAAGGAGCTAGCATCACAGAGGAGGAGTCATTGGTAATCGAAGGATCAACAAAATCAATCAAAGAGGGGCGGCCAAAGTTCGCCCGGACAGTGACAGCAGAATGAGTCAGCATGGGTTCCACTGAAGGGATAGCCGAAAGAGGAGCATGGAAATGATCAGCCACCAAGGGAGGAACTACCAAAGGAGGGTCGTCCTCCACAGGAGAGAGATCTGAAGAGGGACTGACCGTGAGGTGATCCGAGCAAGCATTTCTCCACCAAGTAGCAACACCCTTACGACGAGCAAGAGAGCAACCAGCGGCCAAATGACCAGTGAAGAAACACCTCCCAAAAGGGAAGGCCCTCATAGTCCAGCAGTTGCGACCAAGGTCTGTCCTCCACCATCAAGACCACATCACCAAAAAGGGGCTTGGAGAAATCCAAATCAACAAAGATACGAGCCACTATCATATGCCCTAGATCCCGAGACATTGAGTCAACCTTTAGAAAGTGACCAATAGAGTTGCCAATAGCTTCGAAACACAATTCCTCCCAAAACTAGAGAGGGAGATTCAACAATCGGACCCAAACAAGTCTAACATTTAGAGGTTCAGTAAGTAGATTGAAAGAGCGAGACCACAGCCAGATGGACAGCGAATGAATGCCCCACATCCATCCCCTGTCAAGCACGCAGTCTCACTCTATAGGAGTAGAGAAGGTAGCCATGAAAAAACCCTTAGCATTGGGATAGAGCTCAATCTCACCAAAAACAACAGGCTTCCAGGAGGTTGAAATGCAAGCATGGAGATCAAGAAGGGAGGGCCACAAGCCATTAAACCTGCAAATCACTCCTTGATGCAAATAGAAATCCTCATTCTCGACAACCTCAGGCATACAGACCACCACAATGGAGGCCTTGGCACAGGGCAAGGGACGAACCCTAGCCGAAGCAAGAGGAAGATGGGCATGAGCAACATTAGAAAAGGTTTTTCATTTGTTGTCACACACAACTCCAATAACAGAATCAACAAGACGAGAAGAAGGGTCCACCCCCACAACCACTTGCTCCACATAGTCCACCACAGGAGGCACACTCAGGGGAGGAAACTCGTCCTCCGCAGGAGACCCACGATCCCCACAGGGCAGTGCAAGAGGGACGCCCAGAAAAGGGCTCGCATTGCCCACCAGAAGAGGGCCCGTATTGACACAGGGTTGTGCATGAGGGATGCCCAAAAGAGGGCCCGCAGAGATGCAAGGCAGTACAAGAGAGATGCCCTGAAGAGGGCTCGTAGAGATGCAGGGCAACGCAAGAGAGACGCCCTAAAGAGGGCCCACATACCTTTCAACAAACAGTAGAGCCGTGCTAGGATCCACTGGCATTACCCTTAGTTGGCACATTTTGGGGTATAGTCTTATTTGGAGAGTATAGGAACTCTTCAGCAAAAAACTTACATACTCCTTGCAGGCATGCTAACAATGTTTATAGCTGTTGTTGTATTCCTTGTTGCTTCGTCAAAGGAAAGGAAAATTTGACATGACCTTAAATCTTCCTTACCAGTTCTATTTATTGGATTGTATCTTATTACCATTCTTTGGGCCAATTTAGCCATTGAAATGTCATTCTCTAAATCGGTGGTTTCTGACATTGGTTGATCCAACACGCATATGGTCACAGTGAATAATTATGTAGTGCAACATGAAATGGATGAATTCTCATTTCAATGGTGGCAGTAAACAATAGTTTACTGGGCACTTATCTGATGATTGAAAATTGAAGTGTATGTGTTGCTTTCTTGAACTAAATGAATTTATTAGAGACTTTAAGCTTCTGCAGACAATAGTTTTTGAAGGAAAAATCTGTCTACAGACTGATATAAAAGGTCTGAAAACAATCAGTGTTTTGGCCCATGGGTTACACTTGGTGACCCATCATCATCAAGAAATTTGTTGTGAAAAACATGTGGTTATTTGCTGATTTGTTCATGATCAGTTTTATATTGCTGTGAATGTAGACAGGATTTCCCAACTTTCGAGACAACTTGTTCCTCTTTTTGGAATGGAATATATTCAGTTTTTACTTTTATTGTAAAATCAATATTAGAAAATGTTAGATTTTATTTAAATAGTAATTTCTTTTTACCATTAAAAAATTAATTACCAAAAAAATACTAAATTGATTTCTATTTAAAAACATATGATTGATAAGTAAAGTAAAATAATACCCTGCGGGTGAGATCCCCCACCCACAAGAAGTCCCGCCTCTTAAAGCCGAGAGTAGAGTCGAACCCAAGACCAATGGGGAGCAAACCCACTGCCCAAGCCAATTCTACTACCCATTCGGGCTTAATTTTTAATTTTTAATTAACATTATATTTCAATTATAAAAATATAAGATTGTTGTTTAAAATTTTATAAAATGTAGAAAAACTTTTAAAAAAAAAAAAAACTAATAAAAATACAACATTGTTTAAAATTTTATAAAATATAAAAAAACCTAAAATGAAAAAACTTAATAAAATATAACATTGTTGTTTAAAGTTTTATAAAATATAGAGAAACTTAAAAAAATAATCTAATAAAAATATAACGTTGTTATTTAAAATTTTATAAAATATAGAAAAACTTAAAAGAAAAACCTTAAACTATAGATTAAATGCAACGAGCGGCCTACTTGGAGAAGCACAAAGTTTATGGGAGGCGCAAAGTCTAAGAGGTATATAGTTTTTAGGAGATGTGAAGCAATATCACAAATTTGTCAAATACACTAGATTCCACAGCGGAGGAGTTGCAACATACAGCAAAATGGTGGCACCATAATGAGACTCACAAATGGCGTCTCACAAATTTGTCAAACACAGTTCTTCTCACTCTTTGTTTTGCACTTGTTAGCAAGAATATTTGCCCTCTATTGCAATTTGAGACCTTTGTCGTGGCTGCAAAAGACATTTCACATCGCTAGCAAGAGAAAATTTCGCCTCTCAACCTCATTGAGATTGATAATGTGTTTCTTCAAGGTTAAGGGTTTAATTTATAGAAAAGACATAAAAAAAACCTTAAAAATGCTTTAAGAAAATATCTTTTAGGAAAAAGGCCACATGTTTCTATACGAATTTGTTGTCTATTTTTACGAATTTCATATATTTCTTATAGATTCGTTGAATTTCAAACTTGATGCCAAAAATTTTTTGAATCATGTGACACAACATACAAGTACATGATGTTGACTTGAGATAAATGAATTTTCCATGACTGTATATTTTTTCTTCCAAGATTAATTTGTTGGCTTACTTGAGAACCTTAAATATGTGGCCTCATAGATATTTTCTGAAAATCTTGTATATTATTTGGTTAGCATGCTTTGATATATCACCTAAATAAAAATCACTACTTAAGAAGTCTTCATCCATTTACGATCATAAAAGTGATGCAAATTTATGAATTATGTATTTTAACGAGCCAATTCCAATTTAAATATGTTTATGATTTTTTTTTTTGAAATGTGAAGAAAGATTAATATTCCTATAATTTATGTTTGGGTAAGATTTGTTAAATAAAACAGCACCTAAGTGAATTGTTAAAAGTTAAAATGGTATATACTATAATTAATTATTTGAGAAGGTATGTTGGTTGATCAATTCTCTTGATAAACTATTTATTTCCTTGTAAACTTGGATATTCGGTGTGGAAAAATTCTCTTGCATGAGAAATCAAGGCAGGTGGTGACCTAAGTCACAAGGTTTGAATTCAAATTCAAATTCGGCAACTATAAAATTAGGATGAAAGTTGTCCAGGGTCAACAATTCGAAAAAAAATCAACATTAAATTCGTCTTATATAATTTTAAAATATATATATATAGGTAACATATCCACAAAATTATCAAAATTAGTTTAACATTGTTAAATAGATTTGAAATCATTATAAAAATATGACACATTAATAAAATATAAACCATAAGAAACATGTAAAATCACGATTGCAAAGATGTTTTTCTTTGTGAAAAGGTACGATCAACAGTCAAGACTTTGGGACCTCAAAAAAGCTCCAAGTCTTCAAGAGAACTTGGCTGAGATGATGTAGCATCATCATCAAAAAAGCGAGGCTCATTTGCAACTAGCACTGCTATGTCTCTGAAATTTGTTGTTGTGAAGAACATGAGTCATTTGCTGATTTGTTCATGCAAATTTTTAAATTGTTGTGAATGTAGACAAGATTTCCGAACTTTTTGAACAACTTTTTCCTCTTTTTGGAATGGATGTGGTCAAAGCAACTCCAATTCCTCTCACAACATGATGAACTTGCTCCTTGACTCAATATTTGAATGGCAAATCATTGTAGTTTGGCAATTCGTGCTTCACATGTCATCCACCATCTATAGCCAAGTACATCATCTCGTGCCATATCATATCTGGCTATGACATTCCAAACATCCCTTCTTCTTTCTTGTATTTCCAACATTGGTCTCTATTTAGTGTTGCAATTGTTGAATTGGGTTTAAACCTATCAATGGTTTCTAAAAGCCTTGCTATAATTTCACAATCACTTTGTCTATCAATATAAAATAGCTTAGGCTCCAAATAAAAGTTGCTACATGTAAAGGTGTATGCATCGTTTTCCATCTAGAATCAACTTGTCTCTCATATCTCCATGTAATATGCTTCTACATAATTTAGTGCTTTTTGAATAGCTTAATTACATTGGTCAATGCTTTCATAAAGCATTATGATTCAAGGCGTGTCATCATCAACCATAAACACATCAATCATTGACCCACATATATTCAAAACCTTTGCTCCACTTTCCCAAAAATTATTGTTTAAAATCATTTGCTCTATGCTCTTTCCCTTAGGACCTTTAGAAAGCGTTGTATTTTCCGAAGCAAACCTTGTGTCACAAGGTCTCAACAACTCCCAAGATGCATGTTGCCTGTAAAGACTCAATGTGAGATGGTGATTTCTTATGAAATTTGCAATTGCTCTCCCTCTATGAATTGCTTCATGTATCCATGGGAATTTAACCAAGTCATGAAGCAATAAATCCAAATAGTGGGCTGCACGGACTCCAATATATTTGTGGGTACTTCTCTACAATCAACTTTCTAGCTCCCACATAATTTGTTGCACTATTAGTTGCCACTTGAACCACATTTTCCATCCCTAATTCAAGAATGACTTCCTCTAATATTTTAAAAATATACACTGAAGTTTTCTTTTGGTTCATGGTATGAATCACTTTCAAGAACACAACACCATCAAGATAAACCACCAACAAGTTGATCAATTTGCTTGATAAACTATTTATTTCCTTGTAAACCTGGATATTTGGTGTGGAAAAGTTCTCTTGCATGACAAAACAAGGTAGGTGGTGGCCTAAGTCACAAGGTTTGAATTCTAATTTGACAACTATAAAATTTAGATGAAATTCGACGAGGGTCAAAAATTTGAAAAAAATGGCACTAATTCATTTGATATATAATTTTTTAAATATAGGTAACATATCCACAAAATTATCAAAATAGTTTAACATTGCTAGATAGATTTGAAATCATTGTAAAAAGACGACACATTTATAAAATATAAACCATAAGAAACACGTGAAATCACGATTGCAAAGATTTTTTTTTTGTCAAAAGTTACAATCAACAATCAATATTTTAATACTTTAAAAAAGCTCCAAGTCATCAAGAGAACTTGGCTAAGATGATGTAGCATCATCATAAAAAAATTTAGGCTCATTTGCAACTGGCACTACTATGTCTTTTGAAATTTGAATTTTTGAAGAACATGTGGAGCCATTTGTGGATTTGTTCAAGAACAATTTTAAATTGTTGTGAATGTAGACAAGATTTCCCAATTTTCCAGACAACTTGTTCCTATTTTTGGAATGGATGTGGTCAAAGCAACTCCAATTCCTCTCACAAGTTGATGAACTTGCTCCTTGGCTCAATATTGGAATGGAAAATCCCTATAGTTTGGGAGTTCGTGCTTCATGTCATCCGCCATCTATAGACTAGTACATCATCTCATGTCATATCATATTTGCTAACTGACATTCCAAACATCCCTTCTGCTTTCTTGTATTTCCAACATTGGTCTCTAATTAGAGTTGCAACTGCAAAATTGGGTTCAAACCTATGAATGGCTTTTAAAAGCCTTGCCATAATTTCACAATCATTTTGTCTATCAATATAAAACAACTTAGGCTCCAAATAGCAAGTTGTTGCATGTAAAGGTGTGTGCTCATTTTCCTTCTAGAATTAGCCTGTCTCCCATATCTCCACTTCTACATTATTTAGTGCTTTCTGAATAGCTTAATTACAAAGGTCAATGCTTTCATAAAACATTCTGATGTAAGGCGTGTCACCATCAACCATAAGCACATCAACAATTGGCCCACATATATTCAAAAACTTTTCTCCACTTTCCCAAAAATTGTTGTTTAAAATTATTTGTTGTGAAGAACATGTGGTCATTTGTTGATTTGTTCATGAATTTTTTAAAATTTTTGTGAATGTAGACATGATTTCCCAACTTTTCAGACTTGTTCCTCTTTTTGAAGTGGATGTGCTCCGTAACTCAATATTTGAATGGAAAATCATTGTAGTTTGGGAGTTTGTGCTCCATATGTCATTTTCCATCTATAGCTAAGTACATCATCTCATGCCATATCATATTTGGTTGTTGACATTCCAAACATCCCTTCTGCTTTCTTGTATTTCCAACATTGATCTCTTATTAGAGTTACAACAGTTGAATTGGGTTCAAACCTATCAATGGCTTCTAAAATCCTTGCTATAATTTCACAATCACTTTTTCTATCAATATAAAATAGCTTAGGCTCCAAATAGCAAGTTGTTGCATGTAAAGGTGTGTGCATCATTTTCCATCTAGAATCAATTTGTCTCCTATATCTCCATCTAATATGCTTCTACATTATTTAGTGCTTTTTGAATAGCTTAATTATAATGGTTGATGCTTTCATAAAGCATTCAGATGCAAGGCCTATCACCATCAACCATAAGCACATCAGCAATTGGCCCACATATATTCAAAAACCTTTGCTCCACTTTCCCAAAAATTGTTGTTTAAAATTATTTGTTGTGTTCTTTCCCTTGGGACCTTTAGAAAGCTTTTAATTTTTCCACTCATTGGAACAAATAACAGATCACCTGATATAGTCAAGCACCCAAGCAGCCAATCTGCAATAAACCAACTGCTCATTAGCCAAAATAGTGACTAGAAAAACAAAGAACTTGTTCGCCTCCCTACAACACCTTCCCACATGATCAACCATCCTAATCTCCACCTCTAAAGGAGAGGGATCCCCTCTAGCATAGAGAAAGAAATGGAGCACCTTCCCACCAAAACTGCTATGCTCCAGCCCACCAAAGGTCCACCTCAACAGGACAACTACTGCCTTCACCTCAATAGAAGAGGGTTCCACCTCAAAAGGAACAATCTCCCTCTCAATAGGAGACTTAAGCTAAAAAACCCAGTGGTAACCGACTTCAGTAGGAAGGGCAACCACATCCTCCATAAGCATCACGAGCCTCAGGAACTGACAGGAAGGAGCAAGACACAAAACAAAGAGAAAATAGAGTTGGGCCATCAAAGAAAACCCAACCACCAGCAAACCATCAACACACAACATAAAAACCGTAGGCATCTTCCACTTGAATCCCAAACCAACCTTTGTTAAAAACCAAACTCTCAGCATAAAGATAATCTTCACCATCTCTGTGGGCTTCACAACAAAAAGGCCATACATAAAAATTTGCATCCCCAAACAGAGGGGGAACAACACCATCTGTCAAAAGGCCGCCAAAACACCAAACAACAGAAAGCTCAACATGGTAAACAAAACCAGCAAGAGGAGGAACCTAGACATTAACTCCTCCAAAGACTAAGAGGAGGTAGCACACATCTTCAAAACGAAGCCTAGGCCAAAAGACCACCAGGGACCAAAATCCATAGAGAGCAACAACAAACAAGCCCCAAATGAGAAAGAGGAGCCCAGATAGGAAGGAAATACGGAGAAGGCCAAGCAATAAAACCATCTAGGTACCCTAACACGCCGGTTAGAGCCACAAATAAGAAGCAACACCACATAACCAACCTGAAAAGGACACCACCGCTCCTCAAGAGGAAAACCAGAAGCCAAAACTCTCCACAAGCAAGAATCCCCAAAAGGGAGCCACCAAACAAATAGCCGGAAGGGGCAAAAGGAGACCAAGAGGAACCAAGTAGGAGAATAGGCCAGCATGAATAACACCCAAGCCTTCCTATTATGTCGAATAGGAACAAGAAGAGGCCCATCCAACAACCAAGCAACCCCAAAGAAACCTAAGCACACACCCACCAACTATAAGGAAGGAAACACAAACAAAACACCAGGTAGAAGGGGACACAACCAAGCCAAGAACAGGGGAGAACAACCTCCACCCTCACCAAGAGCCACACCACCAAACTGTAGAAAGAATAGAAGAAGGGGAGCAAACAACGCAAAACCCCCAACCCCCTCAGCCAAGCACTCCTTCCGTAGCAAAGGAAGAGCCTCCACCCACAACACAACGAAGGAAAGAAGCCACCCATTAACTTCATCCTCCCCCTAGCAAAAGTCATCTGCAAAGACCAGACAACAGATCCCACAACCCATGTTAGCTGCAGAGAACAGCTTGCAAACCCCAGAAAAAACCCCACCCGACACCTCAATCGATAGCTCCAGCCGACCCAGAGGAGACACCTCCAGCAACAACAGTGAAGAAGCTTGAGACCATAGGGCATCCTGTGCATCAAGATCATCTGCATCCTTCGCATTCCCGCCATCCTTTCCATTCAAACTGCCGCTCTCGCTTGCAAACTCATGCTTCATTGTCTCCCTCTATGATTTGCTTCATGTATCCATGGGAATTTAGCTGTGTTGAAGTAATAAATCATAACAATTGTCTGCACATGAACTCCAATATATTTTTGGGTACTTCTCTACAATCAACTTTTTAGCTTCCACATAATTTGTTGCACTATTAGTTACCACTTGAACTATATTTTCCACCCTTACTTCAAGAATGGTGTCCTCTGATATTTGAAAAATATTCACTTACTTTTTCTTTTGGTTCATGGTGTGAATCATTTTCAAGAACACAACACCATCAAGATAATCCACCAAAACATTAATCAATGGCCTTTGAGATATATTTGACCATCCATCACTCAATTTAGTGCAACCTGTCACCATCTAGGATGCTTTGATAATAGTTAATTTCTCAGTCACTTAATCTTTTGACCTTTGCAAAAGAGTTGCCTAGAAAGCATGTGAAGATGGGGGTGTGCATCCTTTTTCAAACTCTACAACTTTCCAAATTGCATTATGAAAATGTGACTTTCTTGCTACATTAAATGGAATAGCACTTGAATAAAACAAATCAACTAATGCATCATCCACCTATTATTTTCTTCTAGTTTCCAAAAACTTGTTCAATGTTCCACTTTCTTTTGATACACTTGTGGCCTTAGGTAGGCATGAAGAGGAAGACATAATAGATGTGAGTCTAGATACATCCTCTTCAATTCTTTTTTTTTTTTTTTTACTATGTTCTTCATCTTCCCTACAATCAAAGAGGATTATGAGTCACATATTTACATGTCTTGACAGTTGATTTTTTGGGAGAAAATTAAATTACAATTCAGCATGATTCAAAGTAAAAATAATATTTAGTATATTGAACATTCACTAAATTTTATTTTTATAAACATCAAAGCATAATATATAATTTTTATTTCAATAAACAAAACAAAGAATATATTTTAATTTTTAACTTTAAAAACAAAATAAAAAAACAACTTTTTTAAAAAAACATAAAATAAAAATATATTAATTTTTATTTTAAACTTTAAAAAACAAAAATAAAAATATTAAATTTTATTTAAGAAATATATTAGTTTTTTACTTTTATTGTAAAAATAATATTAGAAAATATATTAATTTTTTACTTTTATTGTAAAAATAATATTAGAAAATACTAGATTTTATTTAAATAGTAATTTTTTATTCTACCATTAAAAAATTAATTACCAAAAAAATACTAAATTGATTTCTATTTAAAAAACATATGATTACCAAAAAAATACTAAATTGATTTCTATTTAAAAAACATATGATTAATAACTAAAGTAAAATGATTCTAAATTTAAATATATTAAATATTAGATAAATAAAATAATCTTAACTTTTAGTTAACACCATACTTCAATTATAAAAATATAAGATTGCTGTTTAAAATTTTATAAAATGTAGAATTTTTTTTAAAAACCTAATAAAAATATAACATTGTAATTTAAAATTTATTAAATATAGAGAAACTTTAAAAAAAACTAATAAAAATATAACATTATTGTTTAAAATTTTATAAAATATTGAAAAACTTAAAAGAAAAACCTAAACTATAGATTAAATGCAATGAGTGGCCTATCTAGAGAAGCGCAAAGTTTCTGGGAGGTGCAAATTCGAGGACATGTTAAGTTTCTAGGAGACACGAAGCAATATCACAAATCCGTTAAATACACTAGATTCCATGGCAGAGGAGTTACAACATACAACAAAATGGTGTCATCGCAAATAGCCTCACACATGGCATCTAACAAATTCATCAAACATAGTTCTTCTCACTCTTTGTTTTGCGCCAACTCTCAAGAAAAGTTGCCCTTTATTGCAATTTGAGACCTTTGTCGTGGCTACAAAAGACATTTCACACCGCTAGTAGGAAAAAAATCACCTTGTGACCTTGTTGAGACTGATAATATGTTTCTTTAAGGTGAGTGTTTAATTTATAGAAAAAGCAATCAAAAACCATCAAAAAAGAAAAAATCTTTTAGGAAAAAAGCCACATGTTTTTGTACAAATTTGTTATTGATTTTTACAAATTTCATATATTTCTTATAGATTTGTCTAATTTCAAACTGGATGCCAAAAATTTGTCGAATCTTGTGACATGACATACAAGTACATGATGTTGACTTGAGATAAATGAATTTGCCATGATTGTATTGTATTTCTTCCAAGATTAATTTGTTGTCTTCCTTGAGAACCTTAAATATGTGTCCTCACATGTATTTTCTAAAAATATTGTATATTATTTGGCTATCATGCTTTGACATATCACCTAAATAAATATCACTATAGTGTTTTTTTTGTACTTAAGAAGTCTTCATCCATTTGCAGTCATACATAGTGATGTAAATTTATGAATTAAGTATTTTGATGAGTCAATTCCAAGTTAAATATGTTTATGTTTTTTTTGAAATGTGAAGAAAGATTAATATTCCTTTAATTTATGTTTGGGTAAAATTTGTTAAATAAAACAACAAATAAGTGAAAATTGCTAAAAGTTAAAATGGTATATACTATATTTAATGATTTGAGAAGGTATGTTGGTTGATCAATTCTCTTGATAAACTATTTATTTTCTTGTAAACTTGGATATTTGGTGCGGAAAAGTTCTCTTCCTTGACAAATTAAGGCAGGTGGTGGCGTAAGTCACAAGATTTGAATTTGACACTATACAATTCAGATGAAATTTGACAAATGTCAAAAAATTCGAAAAAAAATTGGCATTAAATTCGTCTTTTATATATATATAGGTAACATATCCACAAAATTAGCACAATAGTTTAACATTGCTAAAAATATTTGAAATCATTATAAAAATATGACACATTTATAAAATATAAACCATAAGAAACATGTGAAATCACAATTGCAAAGATGTTTTTTTGGTCAAAAGTTATAATAAATAGTCAAGACTTTGGGACTTCAAAAAAGCTCCAAGTAATCAAGAGAATTTGGTTGAGATGATGTAGCATCATCATCAGTATCACTACCCAAATCATCATAAAAAATGTGAGGCTCATTTTCAACTGGTACTACTATGTCTTCTAAAATTTGTTGTGAAGAACATGTGGAGTCATTTTCTTATTTGTTCATGAAAATTTTTAAATTGTTGTGAATGTAGATAAGATTTCCCAACTTTTCAGACAACTTGTTCCTCATTTTGGAATGGATGTGGTCCAAGCAACTTGAATTCCTCTCACAAGTTGATAAACTTTCTCCTTGACTCAATATTTGAATGGAAAATTGTTGTAGTTTGGGAGTTTGTGCTCCATATGTCATCCACCATCTATAGCCAAGTACATCATCTCGTGCCATATCATATTTGGTTGCTGACATTCCAAACATCCCTTCTGCTTTCTTGTATTTCCAACATTGATCTTTGATTAGACTTACAACTATTAAATTGGGTTCAAACCTATCAATGCCTTCTAAAACCCTTGCCATAATTTCACAATCACTTTGTCTATCAATATAAAATAGCTTAGGCTCCAAATAGCAAGTTGCTGCATGTAAAGGGGTGTGCATCATTTTCCATCTAGAATCAACTTGTCTCCTATATCTCCATGCAATATGTGTAACGCTCGTCGTGCAAACCCAGAGAACACACACAAAGCAACAATTTTTTTTTTAAATAATAAAATTAAACATGCAATAACATTAAAACATAACCACATAGCATAACACATAGCATTTATACACTTGGTTCTCTGGGGCACGCGAGGTTACATCGCAACAACTAAACAGAATAAAGATAAAGAATATAACATAACCATTTAATTTATGATAACCATATACAATGATACATCTGAAAATCATGATGCGAGCATAATAAACATCGCATAATTACATCCATGATAAATCTTTTAACAAGATACAAATAAACCTAACTATTACATCATTGTTTTAATATTACAGTACAATCTTTGATACTGAATTACATTGAATTTCCCAACATAGGGATTGATACAAGTAAAATGAAATATGAAGTACAACTGATCACTGGTACAACTCCACTGTGGAAAGCTGAGAAGACAAGACGCTGATGGGGAACCCAACAGGTGCGGAGCACGTTCCACCCAACCATGTGAATTACAAGTAACTCACCCCCCGTGCTCAGAGGTGACGAGGAAGTGAACCCGACCATGAATGTCAACCGACTCAACAACAACATGATACAAAACAAGAACAACTCAAAGCTTACAATGAACAACCATCAACTTTCGCAAATCACATGAAAAGATAAAACTTAAGAAACTCATCACAATAACATGAAGTACTATCAATTAACAATCATGAAACAAATTCACAAGAATTCAAAGAATATCATAAAGAAACAATATCCAGGAGAACCGAACCAACACCCAAAATACATCTCCAAATAAATCAGAACCAATAAAAAGAACACGATTCCATAATAACTCTGAATCAACCATTCAACACACCATTCCATAGGCAACAAGAAACAAGTCAGACGGGTGTCAAGTAGGGAGGGTCATCACATAACTCCCATGGGATCCCCTGGCTCTTCCTCCAACTGAGGCGTTGACACCCACTTATGGATTCCCTAGCCCTATAATCATAACAACATAAAAATAACAATATCCAGAGGCAACAAGAAACAAGAACAACAAGGATGTCTAGTGGAGAGTGTCATCGCACAGCTCTCATGGGATCCCCTGGCACTTCCTCCAACTGAGGCGCCGGCACCCATCTATGGATCACCTGGCCCTTCCTCCTACTGAGGCACCGGCACCATAGGGTAGCTAATGCGGAGCCGATAATCTCTCATGAAGACGAGACTATGACTTTGCCAACCACGGCCTACTCAGTCTATCACTAGTCTTTGGTAGCCCTAATGCATAGACGAGGAATCCAGTTTTCATTATCTTGTATGTTTTACTACCCATCCCCCTAAATTCTATTTTTAGGTTATCACTTGTTTAACTACTCTTACGTGGGTTCCCCTGAGCACTTCCTCCTTCTGAGGCGTCGGCGCCCACGAAGAGCCACTCTCCCTATGACCCCTAACATAAATCAAAACTAGGCAAGGGTTGAACCAAAGCATAAAAATTATAATACCACAACAAGAACATGCGAGGCATTAACCCTCTCGCAATAATTCATAATCCAAAAGTCTTACCAAACTGTTCAACCCTTCCTAACGTACCATTAAGTTCAATTCCAAAAGTATAACCAAGACGAGAAACATTTTAAAATAACAAGCCTCAGGAACAAGACTTTACAAACAAACAATGGTCCCCACATCGACAACACTAAACGATAACCATTTCGAACAAGTATTTGAAACGTATTTTAAAAAAAAGACCTCAAACCATTCACAAAAAGGTTATCAATTTCCAATCACCAAATATAACGAAATACAATTTCCTCGATAAAATTCCACAACGGATCAAGACAAGATCTAGTTTAAATTATGTGTTCAACCAATAGAACAACACCCTATATTTTTTTATAATAACCCTAATTAACCTTTTTTAAAATTAAAACACAAAATTTACATTTTAACTATTAAATAAAATAATTACAATTTCATTTTAAATAAAATAAATTCTGAACTTGCAAATTATCTCGAATTATAAACGCAATTTATTCTATCTATATATCTAATAAATATTTATATTTATATTTATATATCTATATATATATACATAAAATATATATATCAATTGACATTCCTCTTCCATATTATTCTCAAATTTTTACAAAACAAAAAGAATATAATTATGCTCCAATTATGAATATACACTATATATATATAACCAATATATAAGAATTTATTAACAAATTTATATCTAAACAAATATTTAATAAAATATACATAATTAAAAAAAAAACAAAAGCCGAATAGTAATTAATAATAAAAAGAAAAATTTATAAAAAAAAATTTATAAAACAAGAAAAGTCCTTTATAGGACCACTGCGCAGCCCTACGGACTGCGCGCGGCAGTCCGTATGACTGTTGCGCCAGCAGTCCGTAGCCTGGCGCAGGGCAGGGGAGGGGGGTACGGCCCTGCGCCGTCCCTCTCCTCTCCCAATACAAAAAAAAAATTATTTATTTATTTTTTAATAAAAGTTTATTTACAAATTTTATTTTACTATCAATTTATTTTTATAAAAAAAAATAAAATTTCATCCTTGCACAGGCACGAATTTCTACAGTCGGTTTTTTTTTTTTTTCTAACAGTATGATAACAATTTATTTATCATCACATATTATATATTTCTATTCATATATATATATAAAATAGCAAATAATTACATACAAGCACAGAACACAGATTTCTGTGTAAACACAAAACAGAATGACCCTAAATTTATTGATTTTCAAAAATAATATTTCAATTCTAAAAACAAATACCAAGATTGTTCTTTTCTACAGAAATAGCAGAGAGATCGTGTATATCAAAGTAGCATTTGAAGAGTTTATTTTCCGTTGTTTGCAAAACAAGATTTTCTTTTTTAACCAGAAATTGATTCTAACACATCTTTTTATTCCATTTACAGATTTAAAACTATTAAGAGAACAGAGTGGAACCTGGAGTCCTACGCTCTCGAAAATATGATGAAGTTGATTTCTGACGGCCTCGAAGAACTCCTTGTTTGTGCTTCAAAATCTCCTCTACAGAACTTCGTGCTCGAACTCGAATCCGATCCTTTGTTCAGAAGATGTCTCCAAAGCAACCCAGTAACAGATTTCCAATCCCTTTCAAAAACTCCCTCTAGTAAAACAAAATAATCCAATATCCTTTCTAAATTTTTAGAATACCCAGCCAATATCTTATTCAACTTCTGTAACTAATATCTCTGTGTCTGTATCTCCACCTCTAAAAATTTATAATAATATAAAAATATATTCCCATTTCCTCAAAAACTCTCAAAAATCAAAATTAAAAGAAAATCAATTCTTTAAAACTAGTTTTTTTTCCAACTCTCAATTCCTATTGGCTCACTCTGTCTTTTTGTTCTTTTATTTGTTTTATTGCTTTAATTCCTGTTTTGCAACTTTTCTTGCACCTCACATTACATATTTATTTTAAATAAATTATTCACATAATTATCCACCACCAATTTAATTGATTAAAATAATTAAGCCATATTTAATATTTAATTATTATTTAATTGCAATGTAAGATTTTCAAAAATAATTAAATTATTTAAATATTTAAATACCATTTAATCCAACATTAAAATAAATAATTTATTTCAATCATCAAGCTAAATCATAACTATAAATGCCCTCATAAATAAAATAAGACAAAACACATAACACAACAGACAATGACGACGATTACACAAAATCAACTAAACCAAACAAATGAGACGACCTGACATCATGGAACGGGAGGACTTCATCGTCGCCTCTGTATCAACATTTATCCGTTGGGTTATTTGGTGCTCGCCCTGTCCTGCCGAAGCAGGTGGAATCGAGACTTATACCTGCAATCCTGCATACAAACGAAGTTGTGTACATGTGCATATATACATAACATCAAAGCATTAAATCAAAATACTGCATTGTGAGAAGGAATCGCAACATAACAGGGCACTCGTAAACGAGTGATGCTATATTGTCCTTCGCTACACCTATTCTAACAATTATACATAATCAATGAATTACATTTCTAACTAACAATCATCTCATAACATATTAAATTAAATCACTGCATCATATCATAATTCAAAAAATCAACTGATATAATCAACCATAATGTCATATAAAGTAATCATGTCCATAATGAAATAACATCATCATCTAACGTCTAGCAAGCCAAATCAAACAATCATAGTATCATCACAGTATCCAAGCAAAGCACAGAAAATAATAACTCTAAACAGTATGAGGGGTATTACATCCTCCCCCCCTAGGATATGGCTTACTCCTGGAAGCCATTAAATAACAGAATAAAAAGAAAAATTAAGACTCTCAAATAAGGGAGACATCCTCCCATGACGCCCAGATCACAACGTTTAGGACACCATCGAACCCTTTCGAGCTCACTCGCGAGCTCCGAGGCCAGAACCTCGTCCTCTACCAGAAGCCTCTGCACCTGCATCCTGGTATCCACCCTAGCGATTGTCGACAGCGAAAAACACTCGATGAGATCTACCCGCATCTCCCACTGTTGGCTCAGAAGCGGCAGGTCTCTGATTAAATCCAGAAGTGCTCTTCTGTGGACACACTCTAGCGATATGCCCTTGTTGCCCACATGAGTAGCAACCAGTACCTCGGCCAAATCCTCTGCCCTCGAATGGAACATTGGATTGTTGAAAGCTTGCTCGACTTGGCACTGACTAAAAACTAGGTGCAGGCTGTGCAAAACGTTCCTGTCGAATTTGGTGCTTGATCCTGTTCCGATCCCTATGAAACTGCGAATGGCCACCTTGCTGAGATTGAAAGTTTTCATGCTTCGGCTGCGATTGTTGTTGCTGATGCTACTGCTGTTGCTGATGTTGTTGATCCCCTTTAGAAGGTGGATTCCTGTTCCTAGAAGCTCCTGCTCCCTGTGACTGACCTCCATGAGTGCTAAAACCAGGTGTGGGCGTGCTACCAATCTGTACTCCGATGTGACCACCCAAAGCCATGGCCAAATTCTCCTCCACTAAGCGAGCCTTCTCCACTGCCATCTCCATCATCTTCAGTTCGAAGACTCGTACACCACCACTGATGCGGGCATTTAAGCCCCGAACAAAATGTTGCACTAACATGCCTTCATCGTGGCTAATCCCTGCATACTGCTTCAACTCATAGAAGCGCCTCTCATACTGCTCCACTGACATAGACAACTGCTTGAGATCGTGAAACTCGTCAGCCCTGCGTTGTCTCCAGTGATCTGAGAGAAAACGAGCTTTGAACCTGTCTAGGAACAACTCCCAAGTAACCATACTGAGATCAAGATGCAGTTTTTGTTCCTCAAGGCGCCACCAAGTAGACGCGAAGCCTCGCAAGTGCATAACTGTGCACCGTGCCTTGGTATTGCTACCGTAGGGGTGCATGGCGAAGCAACGGTCTAAGTCAATTAACCAGGTCTCAGCCTCAAGACCTCCTCCAGAACCATCAAAAGTAGGAGGGTGTGCCCTCATCAGATCTCTCATATGGCCTACTACGACTGCATCCAGAACCACATCTGTATCCCTGCGCCTCAGAGACCTCTCTCTCTCCCTCTCAACCTAGTGCACCTCATCTGGCCTGGGTCCCAATCGGTCAAGAATCTCTCCAAGTATATGCTGTAACTGACCGTCTAGACCTGGCCATGCTGGATTCTGGCCACTTGATGGAACACTATGAAGACTCTGTTGTTCCTCATGTTCAGAGCCATGGGAACTAGGAATTGAGGGGCTTCGCCGGTTTGCTCCACGTCCGGCACCACGACCTCTTGCACGGCCACGTCCTCTACCTCGAGGCATAGTTCTGCGCCACAAGATAAAGTACAAAATGAGCTCAAGAGTTGCACAAACGGTAACCTAATGGACTATACTACCCAAAGACCCTAGCGTTTGCAACCTTGGCTCTGATACCAAGTTGTAACGCCCGTCGTGCAAACCCCAGAGAACACACACAAAGCAACAATTTTTTTTTTAAATAATAAAAGTAAACATGCAATAACATTAAAACATAACCACATAGCATAACACATAGCATTTATACACTTGGTTCTCTGGGGCACGCAAGGTTACATCGCAACAACTAAACAGAATAAAGATAAAGAATATAACATAACCATTTAATTTATGATAACCATATACAATGATACATCTGAAAATCATGATGCGAGCATAATAAACATCGCATAATTACATCCATGATAAATCTTTTAACAAGATACAAATAAACCTAACTATTACATCATTGTTTTAATATTACAGTACAATCTTTGATACTGAATTACATTGAATTTTCCAACATAGGGATTGATACAAGTAAAATGAAATATGAAGTACAACTGATCACTGGTACAACTCCGCTACGGAAAGCTGAGAAGACAAGACGCCGATGGGGAACCCAATAGGTGCGGAGCACGTTCCACCCAACCATGTGAATTACAAGTAACTATTCATATATATATATATATATATATATATATATGCTTCTACATTATTTAGTGTTTTTTGAATAGCTTAATTACTAT
The DNA here is from genome assembly GCA_007258455.2 of Sequoia sempervirens. Classification (NCBI taxonomy): domain Eukaryota; kingdom Viridiplantae; phylum Streptophyta; class Pinopsida; order Cupressales; family Cupressaceae; genus Sequoia; species Sequoia sempervirens. The sequence continues at coordinate 55,350 of VDFB02106432.1, read as the reverse complement.
GGTTGATGATTTCATAAAATATTTGGATGCAAGGCCTGTCACCATCAACCATAACCACATCAACAATTGGCCCACATATATTCAAAACGTTGATTCACTTTCTCGAAAATTGTTATTTAAAATTATTTTCTCTATGTTCTTTCCCTTAGGACCTTTAGAAAACATTGAATTTTCTCACTCATTGGAACAAATAGATCTCAAAGTTGTTTTCTATTCAACCACTCTTTTCAAAGTTATATAAAATAAAGCAAACATTGTGTCACAAGGTCTCAACAACTCCCTAGATGCATGTTGCCTATAAAGACTCAAAGTGAGATGATGATTTCCTATGAAATTTGCAATTGCTCTCCCTCTATCAATTGCTTCATGTATACATTGGAATTCAGCCAAGTCTTGAAGCAATAAATGCACATGGACTCCAATATATTTGTGGGTACTTCTCTATAATCAACTTTCTAGCTGCCACATAATTTTTTGCACTATTAGTTGCCACTTGAACCACATTTTCCATCCCTACTTCAAGAATGGCTTCCTTTCATATTTGAAAAATATATGCTGAATTTTTCTTTTGGTTCATGGTGTAAATCATTTTCTATAATATAACACCATCAAGATAAGGCACCAAAACCTTAATCAATGGCCTTTGACATATATTTGACCATCCATCATTCGATATGGTGGAACTTATTGCCTTCTAGGAGGATTTGACCTCAACTAATTTTCCAATCACTCAATCTTTTGACCTCTGCAAAAGAGTTGCCTTGAAAGCCTTTGAAGATGGAGGTGTGTACCCTTTTCCAAACTCTGCAACTTTCTGAATTGCAATAGGAAAATGTGAATTTCTCACTACATTGAATGAAATTGAACTTGAATAAAACAAAACAGCCAATGCATCATCCACCTGTTATTTTTTTGTTGGTTTCCAAAAGTTGTTCAATGTTCCACTTTCTTTTGATACACCTGTGGCCTTAGGTAGGCATGAAGAGGAAGACATGATAGATGTGAATCTAGACACATCCTCTTCAATTGTCTATTTTTTTTTTTTGTTCTTCATCTTCCCTACAATCAAAGAGGATTGTTCTTTCCCTAAAGTAGCTCTCATTTTTTAAGTCAAACTTGGACATATAGTAACACCTCCTCTTGGACCCCCTACAATACCAAGTAAATGGTCCATTGCCCTTGTTAAACCTCCAGTAAAAGGTTTTTGACACTTGGTACATTTGAGACTAGTTCTATTGCGAGTCACATATTTACATGCCTCAACAAGTTTTTGGGAGCCATTAAATTACAATCAGCATGATTCAAAATAACAATAATATCTAATATATTAAACATTTACTAAATTTTAATTTTATAAACATTAAAACATAATATATAATTTTTATTTTAATAAACAAAAATAATAATATATTTCAATTTTTAACTTTAAAAACAAAATAAAAACACGAAACTTTATTTTTTTAAACATGAAATAAAAATATATTAATTTGTACTTTTTAACTTTAATTTTTTTAAAATAATATTAGATTTTATTTGAGAAATATATTTTTTTTACTTTTGTTGTAAAAACAATATTAGAAAATACTAGATTTTATTTAAAGAGTAAACTTTTATTTTTAGAATAAAAATATTAATTATGAAAAAAATACTAAATTGATTTCTATTTAAAAAACATATGACTAATAAGTAAAGTAAAATAATACTAAATTTAAATATATTAAATATTAAAATTTTAATATAAATAAAATAGTTTTAAACTTTTAATTAACACCATATTTCAATTATAAAAATATAAGATTGTTTAAAATTTTATAAAATGTAGAAAAACTTAGAAAACCTAATAAAAATATAACATTGTTATTTAAAATTCTATAAAATATAGAGAAACTTTAAAAGAAAAACCTTATAAAAATATAACATTGTTGTTTAAAAATTTATAAAATATCGAAAAACTTAAAGAAAAAACTTAAACCATAGATTAAATGCAACAAGTAGCCTACCTGGAGAAGCACAAAGTTTTAGGGAGGTACGAAGTCTAGGAGGCGTAGAGTTTCTAAGATACGTGAAGCAATATCACAAATTCGTCAAATAATTAGATTGCATAGTGGAGGAGTTACAACATACAAAAAATTGGTGGCGCAACAATGAGCCTCACAAATGGCATCTCACAAATCCGCCAAACATAGTTCTTCTCACTCTTTGTTTCACACTTGCTAGCAAGAAAATTCGCCCTCTATGAGAATTTTAGACCTTTGTTGTGGCTACAAAAGACATTTCACACCGCTAGCAGGAGAAATTTTCCTTGCGACCTCGTTGAGACTAATAGTATGTTTCTTCAAGGTCGAGGGTTTAATTTATAGAAAAAGCAATCAAAGATCCTAAAAAATGCTTTAAGAAAATATGTTTTAGGAAAAAGGGCACATGTTTCTGTATGAATTTGTTGTTGATTTTTACAAATTTCATATATTTCTTATAGATTTATTGAATTTCAAACTTGAGCTGAAAATTTGTCGAATCTTGTGACATAGCATATAAGTACATGATGTTGACTTGAGATAAATGAATTTGCCATTATTGTATATTATTTATTCCAAGATTAATTTATTGGCTTCCTTGAAAACCTTAAATATGTGTCCTCATAGATATTTTCTAAAAATATTGTATATTATTTGGTTATCATGCTTTGACATATCACCTAAATAAATATCACTATAGTGTTTTTCTATACTTAAGAAGTCTTCATCCATTTGCAATCATACATAGTGATGCAAATTTATGAAATAAGTAATTTGATGAGCCAATTCGAAGTTAAATATGTTTATGATTTTTTTGTGAAATGTGAAGAAAGATTAATATTCCTTTAATTTATGTTTGGGTAAAATTTGTTAAATAAAACAACACCTAAGTGAGATGTTTTTTATAAGATAAGCAGCATTTATAGGGTGTTGTACCCTTCACACAGGAGCCCAAAGGGCCAAAAAACAACTAGATCAAACCAAAACATGAACTAGGAGAAACATAGAAACAACTGACAGACAACTGCAGAAATAGAAACAGTTGACAGACAGTTGTAGAAACACAAACAAAGACTAGACAACAGACCAAGAAGGCTCAGAATCAAAGTCCACCAAGCGAGAGAGGAGCAGATCATCAGCAACCACCCCCAGGGAGCCATCACGGTGAGAAGGAGCCGACATCACAAAGGAGGAGTCATTGGCAATTGAAGGATCAACATAATCGATCAAAGAGGGGCAGCCAGAGTTTTCCCAGACAGCGACAATAGAATGAGTCAGCATAGGTTCCACTGAAGGGATAACCGGAAGAGGAGCCTAGAAAGGATTAGCCACCAAGCGAGGAACCGCCAAAGGAGGGTCATCCTCCACAAGAGAGACATCCGAAGAGGAACCGACTGTGAGGTGATCCGAGCAAGCATTTCTCCACCAAGTAGCGGTGCCCTTATGATGAGCAAGAGGGCAACCAGCAGCCAAATGACCAGTGGAGAAACACCTCCTGCACCGAAAGGGAAGGCCCTCATAGTCCAGCAGCTGCGACTAAGGTTTGTCCTCCACCATCAAGACCACATCACCAAAAAGGGGTTTGGAGACGTCCAAATCAACTAAGATACGAGCCACCGTCATATGTCGTAGATCTCAAGACGTTGAGTCAACCTTCAGAAAGTGACCAATAGAGTTGCCAATAGCTTTGAAACACAATTCCTCCCAAAACTGGAGAGGGAGATTCGATAGTCGGACCCAAACAGGTCTGACATTCAAAGGTTCAATAAGTGGATTAAAAGAGTGAGACCATGGCTAGATGGATAGTGAATGAATGCCCCACATCCATCCCCTATCAAGCATGCAATCCTGCTCTACAGGAGTAGAGAAGGTAGCCATGAAAAAACCCCTAGCACTGGGATAGAGCTCAATCTTACCAGAAACAACAGGCTTCCAGGAGGTTGAAACCCAAGCATGGAGATCAAGAAGGGAGGGACACAAGCCATTAAACCTGCAAATCACTCCTTGATGCAAATAGAAATCCTCATTCTCGACAACCTCAAGCCCACAAACCACCACAGGGGAGGCCCTGGCATAGGGCAAGGGACGAACCCTAGCCGAAGCAGGAGGAATATGGGCACGAGCAGCATTAGAAAAGGTTTTTTGTTTGCAGTCACGCACAACTCCAACAACAGAATTAATAGGATGAGAGGAAGGGTTGGCCCCCACAACCACCTACTCCACACAGTCCACCAGAGGAGGCACACTTAGGGGAGGAAACTCATCCTACACAGGAGACCCACAATCCCCCTAAGGCAGCGCAAGAGGGACGCCCAAAAGAGGGCTCGCATTGATGCAAGGTTGTGCACAAGTGATGCCCAGAAGAGGGCCCACAGAGACGTAGGGCAGCATAGGAGAGACGCCCTGAAGAGGGCCTGGACATACCTTTCAACAAACAATAGAGTCGTGCCAAGATCCAATGACACCCCATTGCCATTCAAAATTTTAGTTTCCCGTTGGCTCCCACCCAAGGCATTCAAAGTCGCCATTTTGGTTAAAGTGAAATGTTAAAGTTAAGATCGTATATACTATAATTAATGATTTGAGAAGGTATGTTGGTTGATCAATTCTCTTAACAGACTATTTATTTCCTCGTAAACTTGGATATTTGGTGTGGAAAAGTTCTCTTTCTTGACAAATCAAGGTAGGTGGTGACCTAAGTCAGAGGATTTGAATTCAAATTTGAATTCGACAACTATAAAATTTAGATGAAATTCGACAAGGGTAAAAAATTGGAAAAAAAAAGTTAGCATTAAATGTTGGTGTAAATAGGTATTTTTCCTATCTAGTCTTATATAGGTCCTATTTACATTGTTAAGTCCACTTAGGTCCTAGGAGGGTAGCTTTCTAGTTAGCATTAATTAGAGGGGAATCTTTCTAGTTAAGCATTAGTTGTCACTTATCTTATCTAGTTGGCTTTTATTAAATGCTTGTGTCTTAGGTTATTTAATATTGACTCATGTCATTTAATGTAGGTACATTATTACCCTTGCCTATATAAGCAAGGCTTCATATGTGCATCATCAATCAATCTCAATTCAATTGTGTAAGTCCAAGATATCATTGCAATCTTGAGTATTGCATATTGGCCACATCTTGCATCCATTGTTGCAATTTCATGTTCTTTCTTTTCCCTCTCGTGGAAGGTTTTTGTTCACTTTTGCAAATGATCTTGGAGGCTTGAGTCCTTGAGTGACTCCAACATGTTCTATGAGCTATATCTCAACTCCTACATGGTATTAGAGCTTCACAGTTGTAAAACCCCTTCTTAGATATGAGGGTGATTTGAGCTTGAGCTTTTGGAAGGTGCGTATCAAAGTGAAACTGACTTCATGGTTGTGTCTAGAAGGCCCAAAAACACCCATTTTCATATCTAATACTTCATATTTTCGTGTAGAAAACAACTCAGTTTTTTCGCACGACTATCTTAAATTTGATGACCAAATGACTGTCAAAAAATACTATGTTAAACTTGACGGCCAAATGACCATTGTCCAACACTGTGTTAAATTTGACGTCTAGACTACCATCAAAATTCCTTGTCTTAAATTTGACAGCCAAACAACCGTCAGCAGGTCGCTCCATTTGGAACCCCTCTCCGTTGGTAGTTTTCGTTTTAGAGGCAAACTTCAGAGGCTCATAATGTGATAATATAGACTCCTTTTTCAACACTTTTTTTTTAATTTGGGGTAGAATTTTGTACTCTATGCAACAATGCAATTGATTTTTAATTTTGGTGCCTGCTTTTTTCCAGAATTGTAGATTTTAAAGTTGTTGTTGAGCAGTTCTCATTATCAAAAATTTCGGGGCTTCGTTCTCGCTCATATGGTAATATTTTTGAGTGATTTTTGTTTGAAAGTGCATAATTTTTCATGTACTTTGCAATAGTGTGATCATATTTTTCTCATCTTGCATAAAATTTTTACTTTGAGCTTGTGGCCATATTTGGCATTTTGCATGCACTAAGGTCAACTTCACTTCACTATTGTTGGCAAGTGGCATTTGTAATTTCACTAAGAATAAAGGTTCAACCTCATATATTGCTATTGTTGTATTATTGATTGTTTGGTTGGGGGATCTCTTGGTACATTTTCTTGATTTGTTTGTTAGTGCACTCTTCATTTTTCATGGGTCATTCTAAGGTTCCTTTGCTAAAATCATACAACTATTCAACATGGCATTAATGTGCATGGAGTATGCTAATGAATGAGGGTCACTCTCTATATGTTGAGAATAAGGTACCTAAACGTACTAATGATGAGGAAAAGATTAAATGGATGATTGAGCATACCAAAGCTCTTGGATGTCTTCGTAAACCAGTTTCTCAAGATTTTTTGTTCCAAATTGAATCATGCATGAATTCTCATGAGGCTTGGGAAAAATTGAAAACATTATATGGTTCTACAGATGAAGTTAGAGGTTATCAACTTGATAATGAATTGATGATCCTTGATCCTAAGAACTTTGACAACATCCAAGACTGTATCACTAGGGTTAATGATCTAAGGGAGTAATGTAAAGCATGTGGTATTGATAAGGAAATTTAGTTGGTCTATAATTCATTGAGAAAACTTGGTCCTGATTATGCTACTTTTGTTTCTAGCTTTCATACTCATAGGTTGACTATGGGGTCTACATATACTACACCATCATTCAAGCATCATTTTTTGAGATGTTGATACATGAGCAACAAAAGCTTATCTCAATGGGTTTCATCAAGTCTTCTAAATCTCAGGGATTGTTGATTAGTCGAGTGAAAGAATTAGATACTACTAATAAGCAACAAAAGAATTCAAAGAACAAACCGCATTCAAATCAACCAAAGAATAAATCCTCTTTCTTAGAAAAATCATCTAAGAAGGAGAAGTCTACTTGTTGGTATTGCAAGAAGCTTGAGTATGATGAACATTCTTGTTACAAGAAGGATCTTGATGAGTTGAAGCATCTTCTTAGGAAGAATCATGTTGATTTTCCTTTTAGAATGTCTGAGTCAATACCTTCTTCTTCATCATCTTAAAAATATTCTAATAAGGGAAAAGGTCATGTTGATTTGGCTACTGAACTAGGAAATAAAGGACATTCTCTTTATGCTTTTTCAGGGCCAAGATTAGGAAGATGGCTTTTAGATTTGGGAGCTTCTTGTCGTATGGCATCTTCACAGTCTATATTCTCTTCTTTTGAGTCATTACTATGTCTCCTATTTTGATGGGAAACAATACATACATGAGTGTACTTGGGAAGGGATCTATTAGTTTTGGGGAAAACACTTTCCAGGATGTTTTGTGTGTTCCTCATTTAACAAATAATCTTCTTTCCATATATCAGATTACACTTGTTGGAGATGGGAGGACTTTGTAGTTCACTCTTGATTCAATTATCATTAACAACTTGGAGAGTAGAGAGAATATTGCTACTAGGATGGTTGATCATTCATCTCAATTGTATACCTTTGCAAATTTTTCTTTTGATGGTGACATTGTTTCTTCAACTATTGATCACACTTCTAGTGTGAATCGTGATTTAGAAGAGACATTCACCTTCTTGAACTTGGGTGTTCTCACATTTGATCCCGTTCTTGAGCCATGCGTTTCATCTACTCCATCTTTTGTTTCATTTGATGATGCTCATATTGGCATAGGTTTGGCCTCTTGTGATCAATGTAGCAGGATCTACATTGTTTTTCAACTACATCCACTTGGGATGCATACTTAATAGACATTGGTGGGTTGTTTGTTGAGTCTCACATTTCAAATTTGGGAGACACCATTGATTGCATACATCTTCTCTTTGATGAAGATGATTCTTCTTTAGTTGTTGTGAGGGAATTCTTTGAACCTCTTGTTCATTTTCTACATGATCACTCTTTGCAATTTGATATGGGTGTGGATACCTTTGGACAACATTTGGAGGAGGCTTCTTTAGAGGAGTTGGTTTCTTTGTCTTTAGAGTATGTTCTACATTCATCTCGAGGAGTTTTTGGATTGACATCTTTAGTTGTGTGGCCTAAAATGCATGTTTGGAGTTTTTTAGCTTTCGACATCGACATGGAGACACTTGAGCATTATTCAAAGACATCACTAGTCATTCTTATTTCCTTATATTCTTTTTGGAATGAGACAACATCCTGCATATCATCTTGGTTTTATTTCTTCCTAAGGGGAGGAATTTTGTTTGGTGAGATTGGATCATCTTTAGTATTCAATGTCGAGATTCTACCGCTACATTAGACTCACCATTACGGGGGGTTGCATGGTCTCTCTTCTTCTCTCTTATGGGTGGTATTTTTCCTCAAATCCAGTGTTTTGTCCCTCTCATGCTTCTTTGAAAGTATTTTATAATTCATCTCTCTTTTGGGGAGGAGTTTTGTCCCACTGGGTTTTCTCCTTTACTCCATTTGTGAGAGATTGCATTTGCATTTGTAGATGGGTACCTAACATGGCGTCGTGACCAGAACCCATCCTTGTGTCATTTGCATAATAATTGACTCCTTAAGTTGTACTTAAGGGGGGTGTTGGTGTAAATATATATTTTTCCTATCTAGTTCTATCTAGGTCCTATTTACATTTTTAAGTCCACTTAGGTCCTAGGAGGGTGTCTTTCTAGTTAGCATTAATTAGGGGGGAATCTTTCTAGTTAGGCATTAGTTGTCACTTATCTTATCTAGTTGGATTTTATTTAATGCTTGTGTCCTAGGCTATTTAATATTGACTCATTTCATTTAATTATGAAACAGTCATTAATGTAGGTACATCGTCACCCTTGCCTATATAAGCAAGGCTTCATATGTGCATCATCAATCAATCTCAATTCAGTTGTGTAAGTCTAATATATTATTGCAATCTTCAGTATTGTGCATATTGGCCACATCTTGCTTCCATTGTTGTAATTTCATGTTCTTGCTTTTCCCTCTTGTGGAAGGTTGTTGTTGGCTTCTATAGATGATCTTGGAGGCTTGAGTCCTTGAGTGACTCCAACATGTTCTATGAGCTATATCTTAGCTCCTACATTAAATTCATAATTAAATTTATTTATTTTTAAATATAGGTAACATATCCACAAAATTATCAAAATAGTTTAACATTACTAAATAGATTTGAAATCATTATAAAAAGATGACATATTTAAAAAATATAAACCACAAGAAACATGTGAAATCACGATTAAAAAGATGTAATTTTTTGTCAAAAGTTACAATCAATAGTCAAGACTTTGGGACTTCAAAAAAGCTCCAAGTCATCCAAAAAACTTGGTTGAGATGATGAAGCATCATCATCAGTAACAATACCCAAATCATTAGGAAAAAAGTGAGGCTCATTTGCAACTGGCACTACTATGTCTTTTGAAATTTGTTGTTGTGAAGAACATGAGTCATTTGTTGATTTGTTCATGTGAAAAATGTTAAATTTATGTGAATGTAGACAAGATTTCCCAACTTTCTAGACAACAACTTGTTCCTCTTTTTGGAATGGATGTGGTCAAAGCAACTCCAATTCCTATCACAAGTTGATAAACTTTCTCCTTGACTCAATATTCAAATGGAAAATCATTGTAGTTTGGGATTTTGTGCTCCATATGTCATCCACCATCTATAGCCAAGTACATCATCTCGTGTCATATCATATTTGGTTGTTGACATTCCAAACATCCCTTCTGCTTTCTTGTATTTCCAATATTGATCTCCAATTAGAGTTACAACTATTGAATTGGGTTCAAACCTATCAATGGCTTCTAAAAGCCTTTCCATAATGTCACAATCACTTTTTCTATCAATATAAAATAGCTTGGGCTCCAAATAGCAAGTTGCATGTAAAGGTGTGTGCATCATTTTCCATTTAGAATCAATTTGTCTCCTATATCGCCATCTAATATGCTTCTACATTATTTAGTGCTTTTTGAATAGCTTAATTAAAATGGTTGATGCTTTCATTAAGCATTTAGATGCAAGACACGACACCATCAACCATAAGCACATCAACAATTGACCCACATATATTCAAAACTTTGCTCCACTTTCCCAAAAATTGTTGTTTAAAATTATTTGCTCTATGTTCTTGCCCTTAGGATCTTTAGAAAGCATTGAATTTTACCACTCATTGGAACAAATAATAGATATCAAAGTTGCTTTCTCTTCAACCACTCTTTTCAAAGTTATATAAATTAAAGCAAACCTTGTGTCACAATGTCTCAAAAACTCCCTAGATCCATGCTGCTTGTAAAGACTCAATGTGAGACGATGATTTCTTATGAAATTTGCAATTGCTCTCCCTCTATGAATTGCTTCATGTATCCATTGGAATTTAGCCAAGTATTGAAGCAATAAATGCACATGGACTCCAATATATTTGTGGGTACTTCTCTATAATCAACTTTCTAGCTCCCACATAATTTTTTGCACTATTAGTTGCCACTTGAACCACATTTGTCATCCCTACTTCAAGAATGGCTTCCTCTCATATTTGAAAAATATATACCGAAGTTTTCTTTTGGTTCATGGTGTGAATCACTTTCAAAAACACAACACGATCAAGATAAGGCACCAAAACCTTTATCAATGGTCTTTGACATATATCTAACCATCCATCACTCAATATGGTGCAACTTGTTGCCTTCTAGGAGGATTTGATGCCAGCTAATTTCTCAATCACTAAATCTTTTGACCTCTATAAAAGAGTTGTCCTGAAAGCCTTTGAAGATGGAGGTGTGTAGCCTTTTCCAAACTCTGTAACTTTCTAAATTGCATTAGGAAAATGTGAATTTCTTGCTACATTGAATGGAATTGCACTTGAATAAAACAAATCAGCTAATGCATCATCCACATATTATTTTTTTGTTGTTTCCAAAAGTTTTTCAATGTTCCACTTTCTTTTGATACACATGTGGCCTTAGGTAGGCATGGAGAAGAAGAAATAATAGATGTGAATCTAGACACACCCTCTTCAATTCTCTATTTTTTTGTGTGTTCTTCATCTTCCCTACAATCAAAGAGGACTATTCTTTCGCTAAAGCAACTCTCATTTTTGAAGTCAGACTTGGACATGCAGTGACACCTCTTCATGGACCCCCTACAACACCAAGTAAATGGTTCATTGCCCTTGTTAAACCTCCAATAAAAGGTTTTTGACACTTTGGTACATTTGAGACTAGTTCCATTGCGAGTCACATATTTACATGCCTCAACAGTTAATTTTTTGGAAGCAATTAAACTACAATCTGCATGATTCAAAATAAAAATAATATTTAGTATTTTAAACATTCACTAAACTTTATTTTGATTAACATTAAAACATAATATATAATTTTTATTTTAATAAACAAAAAAATAATATATTTTAATTTTTAACTTTAAAAATAAAATAAAAACACTAAACTTTATTTTTAAAAACATAAAATAAAAATATATTAATTTATATTTTTAACTTTAAAAAACAAAATTAAAAATATTAAAATTTTATTTAAAAATATATTATAATTTACTTTTATTATAAAAACAATATTAGAAAATACTAGATTTCATTTAAATAGTAAATTTTTATTTTTACCATTAAAAAATTCATTACCAAAAAAAATACTAAATTGATTTCTATTTAAAAAACATATGAGTAATAATTAAAGTAAAATAATACTAAATTTAAATATATTAAATATTAAAATTTTAATATAAATAAAATAATTTTTAATTTTTAATTAACACCATTTTTCAATTATAGAAATATAAGATTGTTGTTTAAAATTTAATAAAATGTAGAAAAATTTAAAAGAAAAACCTAATAAAAATATAACATTGTTGTTTAAAATTTTATAAAATATATAGAGAAACTTAAGAAAAAAAACCTAATAAAATATAACATTGTTGTTTAAAATATACAGAGAAGCATAAAGTTTCTTAGAGGTGCGAAGTCTATGAGAACATCTGAGACATCCTTTGGACAGTCAGATGCCTCCTTGGCTGCCTACAAATTTTTAAACAAAAAATACTGCTATTCAAATACGCCTGTCTCTTCTTTAAAATCTGCAAGCTAAAGTTTTTATAAAAGGTTTTCAACAGTTGCCCCCTTGCCCTGTTCATTCGCAGCCTCTATATGCCTCAAATTCCTGGTCTTTTCTTGCGCCTACTCTCTTCACACCGGCCGTTTTCTTCTCAATCAATCTTCTATTCATCGGCCTTTCCACTTCCTCTGTACTTGGCGTCGCTGGTCTTAGATTTAAATCTGCAGTTTAATAAAAGATAAAACGTCTTCCATCGCCTCCTCATATTCCATCACGAACCTATCCTTTCCTGTCCCCTGGCGCGCGTCCTTCCAAGTGCTTGTTGGCTCTTCATTACTTAAGCCTCATCTTTTGTAGGTCCCTATTGAGCCTCGGGAAGGAACCTAGAATGGTTCTAGGTCATTTTTTCCACTCCTTGAGCCTCGAGACCCAACGAGGACTTGGAACAAAGGTTCTTAGTCCTCATTTCCTTCCTCTCCTTGAGTCTCATCTTTCGTAGGTCCCTATTGGGCCTTGGAACCTAACAAGAACCTAAAACCAAGGTTCTAGGTCCTTGTTTTCTTCTGCTCCTCGACCCATGAACCTTCGTGCCTAAGCCATTTTTGTTAAATGTTCATTGGAAGATTTCGTAAGGTCAGAGAACCTCCCTAGGTTCTTGAAAATGAGTTCAAGTGTCAATAGTTTTTGTCGATAGAAAAAGGGGAAATCAAAAGAGGCAAGTTTCAAGTTGTTTCAAAAAATGATATAAGTATGAAACATTTGTTGGCCTTCAACGAGATTCTCAAAACTATCCAAGGTATTAACACATAAAAAGAGATCCAAACCATAAAGATGGACAACAAAAAAGAGACAAAGGCAAAGATAAACCAAAAGAAAGGAGGAGAAAGAAGAGAAAGAAAGATGGTTCCATCGAAAGATTAAAGTGGTGTCTGAATCTTTGTCAATTGTTGATGAAGTTCTCGAAACCCTGTCGAAGCCTAACAAGGTTCCCAAAACCTGCTTTTTCGTCAACATTGACTACCAACAAGTGGAAAAAGATGATGTTGGGGCTTCTTTCTTCCACCTATCACTCTAGAACACCATTAATGCCTGTGTAGTATATTCACCAACCACCAGACTTGTCACAAGCCTGTAAATCATTACTTTATAATTGATCCATGTTTCATTGATGTTGTGGACATTGCTTCTTGGCAATACCATTTCCCCAAACCACTATTTTTAGTGGATTTCTTGGATGGATTTGATCAATTAAAAACTCATAAACAAAGAGTGTTCTTCATGTCTCAGTCAATTAGTTCATTGTACACATGTTTTTAAATCATTAACTGATGTGGCTATTAGGGTCTCTTCTCTTGACACGTGTTTTGACAGCTTGAGCACCTCTTCAAAAGAATAAAAAGCATGGTGTGCTTTTTTCATTGTGTTTTCTAGTTAAAATTGTTAGGAAAAGGGGAGGGAGATTTGGGCATCTCAAAGTAACCTCCAAGAACAGTAGTGCCTTCGGTAACTTTATTTCCGATTAGATTACCTCAAAGACACGTACAACTATGTCCTAAAGCGGAAACAGACATAGTTCATTTCCCACATTGATCCTTCTGAGAGAAGCACATGTAAATTCAACAGCAAGCAATAACAGATTCTAGAAATAGAACCAACAGACATGAAAGATAAGACAACAAACCATAACACAAAGATTTACGTGGGAAAAACCCTTTCGGGTAAAAAACCCCACACTCCAAAGATCGAGCCATTGTATTATTCAGCAACAAATGGTTACAATACAATCTAGGCTCATAGCATTTTCATAGATTACATCTTGTTCATTCTGGATACAACTGGTAGCAACTGGTCAACACATCAGACCATACAACCTTCGCACTGTTACAATACCCTCACATAGTATACAGTGCAGATCAACAGGAGAGAGATCAAACATGATTCATGATCAGAAGAGATTTCAGCAGAACCCTGCTTCTGTCTTCTTCTCCTTCAGCCTTTCAGCCAGCCACTATGCCCTTCTCACTTCCTCTCTCTCTGTTCTCTAATCTTCTCGGTCTTCTTGCTTCTCTTATCCTCACTGGCTTTTCCTATTCATCCTTATCTGCCATTACCCATCGTAGAAAGTTTCCATTCCATTGTATATTTTTCCTTGCAAGCAGTTCAACTCCAGTGTCGCAACTATTGCAAAAATCCAACCGCCAACCATTTGAATTTTTCTTCCTCTGATTGGTCCACGAGACACCACATAGGATAGTCAAACAGTCAAGGAAACATTCAACTGAGTTCGCATGTCGGTGAGACACAAGAAGTGTCTCCCCGATGCTCAAAGGCTTCATAACGATATCGACGTAGGTTCCAGCAGTCAGCAAGACAATATAGCGAACATCACAAGTCATACCAAAACCAAAAAACCCATAGGCAAGACTACCGCAGTTCGCCAAGACTTCGTACCGAAGTCTTCAAGTCATGCCAACGTGAGTATTCCATTCGGTGAGACAATCGTCTTTCGTCAAGACATCAAACCGAGCTCAACAGGTTATACCAAAGCATCTCAGTTGGCAAGACTTACCACTCTCGCCAAGACATCCCACCGAGTTCAACATGTCATCCCGAAGACCTTTTACTATCGGCAAGACTCTCCAAGTCGCCAAGACTTCATACCGAAGTCTTTTTGTTACTCCGAATGTTCACACCTTTCGGTGAGAGAATCAACCTTCGACAAGACTTCTTACCGAGGCTTCCACATTACCCCGATGAGCATCATTCGCCAAGAGTCACACCGAAGACATTTGATAGTCGGCAAGACTTTCCGCTATCGATGAGACATCACACCGAAGCAAGTCTTTCGGCCAAGGGTCACCCCGATGTCTTTGAGTGTTACATTGTCGCCAAGAGAAACCTTCATTGGTAAGACTTCACATTGAGACCTTTGTGTCATTCCGAAGTGTTCACCAGTCGGTGAGACTTATCGCTTTCGCCAAGACTTCATACTGAAGTCTTCAAGTCATGCCGAGCACCAAACAACAGTCGGCAAGACTTCTAACTTTCGCTGAGAGTTCTTATCGAAGTCACATGTTACACCGATGACACAAGTGTATAACCATTCGGCGAGACAACCCTCCATCGCTAAGACTTCATATCAAAGCAAATGGGTTACACCGATGACTCCAGTCGTTGTAGGTCTCCCAGAAATCCGCTAGGAATTAAACCGTCGGTGAGACATACCCCCTGTCGAGTGTTCAAGTCACCCTGATGACTCCAAGCAAATGTTGTCGGCAAGACATCACCCTGTCGCTAGGACACATTCCGATAGAAGCAAGTCATACCGATAGTTCCATCGGCCAGAATTTCTACCGTCGCCAAGACATCATCCCGATTGTCCAAGGGTACGCCAAAGGTTGCCGATTATGCCGATCGCCAAGACATTCAGGAGGTCACAGTGATAGTCCATGATCAATTAGCAGATCGGCCAGACATCTCCATAGTCTCACCGAAATTGCTTCACAAGAGGTTTCAGCTTGTGGGATTGAGGCACACAATTCCAACAAAAATTTCATTTTCAATTTTTTTCATAGACTTGCATGCTCTACAACTCTACCATTGTAACTAAGCTCCATGACTCTGAATTAATAATTTTTTTCTATTTTCACCTCTTCTCACTTTTGACATATTGTGTAAATCTCTTTACCTTTATGTTTGAATGCATGTTTATTGCTTCTAGATAGAGTTACTTTGTAAAACTTGTTTGCAAGCACTATATATGAATATATTCTTCTCTCTTAATGCCTACTAAATCTTTTGCCTCCATATTTTTATGTAGGAGTTAGTAAATTAGAGAATTGTGTGAGTTCTCCTAGCAACTTATATTGGTTCTATATGCTATTATGGGTAGAAGGAAACTTATTTGAATCTAAGTGAATCACCACTCTTATTTTATTACATTTTTCTCTCTTCTCTCCCTGTAAAATCAATAGAATAAGATTATATATTAGATTTATTTATTTTTGAGTTAGACCAACACCTTGCATTTAGATTTAGAAAGGAAGCTCATCTTCTTCGAGGGTCTAATCTCAATTGCAATGTCCCACACCTTGAGATCATTCCAATGTTTTACTAAAATCTTGGGTTGTGTTTAGCAAGGGTGTGACTTCATATGATAATAGTTTCTAGCATTCCAAGTGGAACAGGTTTTATTATCCATGTTAGATTTTATGGGAAGGGAGAATTGAGCCAATATTTGATGTTGATCGTAGATCAAATACACTCCACTCGGAAAAGGATTGAAGATCAAAATAGTGGAAAGGAGAGAATCCTAAAAAAGAGAATAGAGACAACTACAAGAGAATTTTGAGAATACTCATGGTACTCTCACCAAATTAGCTAAGGTGAGAGGAGAGTCTTGTATATATAGAAAAAAAATGGGCATATACATCCAAGAGGTGCATTAACTCCAACTACCCATATTAGGTGGGAGGCTTTACCTACTTGGTAAATACAAAAATATGTGGAATAACCTACTCAAATAAAGACAAAATATCGGTTATGATAGGCGGCATAAGAGCCCAAAAGAGGGTGTGAAACTCAACTACCCATGTGTGGGAGAGAGTGGCACATGTAGCTAATAGATTACACCATGTGGTCTTATATTAACCAAGTCTAATTAATTTAAGAAGCTTAATAATGTGTTAGAAAAAAGAAATATCCCTTAACATAAGAAAAATAAAAAAACCTACAGTAACAATCCTGACTTGATCCATTTAAGAATTTTGAAGTGTTCTTTAATGTATCTTTCTTTTTAGGGAAGTTCTCTTCAACATCATGGTGACACTAAACACAAATGTACTAGTTTAAGTAGTCCAAGTTGTTTTCAACCACTAGGCACTAACAATTTAATGGCATGCATGATGGGATCATTTTGATGATTTGATTTCATCCATTGAAGAATTTTGGTGTGTGTTTTGGTGAATCTTTCCTTTTAGGGAAACTTCTTCAACATCATGGTGACTCTGCTAGCAAAATCTATTGGTTCAAGGAGTCTAGATGCTTAAGGCTTTCAATTAAATGATTACTCTGCTAGTATGTACCTAGTTCTTAAAGGGAAGATTTGATTGTTCTTGTTTAATAATTTTAAATGAATTTTTAACAAGTTAATATATCATGGAGATATGTTTTGTTCCCCTCCATTTCATGAAAATGCAGTTATTTTTGCCTCCTCATCATCCATATCAAATTGAGAATGCTCCTATTTTCATCTCACAAAACCCTGCTACAACAAGTTATCACCGTTTTCCTAGCACTTGCCTCCCTCCCAACCCTACTAATACTTCTTGGTAGCCTACCCATGCTTATAATTAGCCCCAAAAATCTTATTTGTATCCCAACCAACATGTTTATCCTTCTAGTCAGCCCCATAATATTGAAAAAAGCTTGAACGATATAATGTTAGATATTCAAAAACAATTAAATATTGTTGAAAGGGAGCAAGAGTATAATTTTATAGGAGTTGGCTTATCAAGCTTATCTCTACCAACAACATATGGAGACACAAAGGAGACAATCAATTCTTGTTAGGCAGACTAGCTTGGGAAGAACATTAAGGCAAGAAACCCAATTGGACTCCCCAATCTCCCATTGAACAAGATCTCAAGTTTAAGAGGTCCTCATTCCTTGCAAGGACCTACACCTATGGAGACTTAGTTTGTTATCCCACAAGAACAACCCTCTCAAAGGCCTATTCTACTTCAATAAAATCTTCAAACCCTTAGGCTCCTTTACCTAATTAGTTTTCTTATTCTAGCACCATTTCACTTTTCAAAGGTGGAGCCATTGTTTGGCAAGTTGATCAATCTAATGAGCCAAATGGGGAGGTATTTGAGATAAAAGAGGAGTAGCCTACTATGTTTGAACCTTCATATGTCATTGATATTAAAAAATCAAACTTGTTACAGAAGAAAGGCGAGCTTGTTCAACTAAAGTAGCTTTAAATGATAAGTAAATGGCTAATGATGGTAGGGAGGAGTTTGTGCTCTACTTTTTATAACTTCCTCATTTTGTTGACGAATATGAAGAAAGCATACCAATGCTTGTGTCAAAAAAAGGTTTGGATCAATAAGAGGGTGTTAAAGGCCTTGATGAATTGTTGGCCCATAAAAACAAGCTTGGGAATGAAGAAGAATATAAGGACAACCTTGTAATCAACAATGGAAATATTGATATAGATGAGCTTTCTCATAAAGGTGAACAAGAGCCCAAACAAGAACCTATACTCTAGGGGAAGGATCTTGATGTTCCTTTAAGCCATCAAGAAATTTGTCATGTAGAAAAGTGAGGAGAGCCTGATGAAGACCTTTCTAGGAACAATTAGAAGATATTTGTTCAGATTTTGACATCAAGCCAACATCTCCTAAACCAGAAAATCATGAGCAACATGAATTTGAGGAGGTGTCCATGCTTTCAAATGAGTCACAAAAGTAAGATCATTCCAACTAGCAAGATGGTGAGGAAGTAGGGGCCAAGCATCAAATCAACATTGGTTGTTTGACCATCACCCTTTCACAAGGATGTCCTATTAGGAATCTAGCCTAGATGGAGACCAATAGAACACCACACGTCATGCTTTATCATAAGCATGAAGTCAAGCATCAAGAGGAGCATAATCAACTTACCCATCCATTCTAGGACAAATGCATTTACAATCAAATCAAGTGGTTAAGTGAGGTTTTTTTCATCTGTGGAGAAGCATTTTAGCAGTTTATTAAGAACATGTCCTTTATCCGCCACCAAAATCTAGGGAAGAAGAGGAGCGAGGGAATGCACAAATCGAACATGAGACCATAGTAATGACTTACCAAGAAGATCATTTGGAGCATAGATGTTAGAAAGAAGAATAAACTCACTAGACTCCAGACAAGAAGAAATAAGAGAAATGGATTATTTCTTGTTAGAGAGCCACCAAATTAGAGTAACTCTATGTGGATCCCATATAAACAAGCAACCCCCTAGAACTGTTGTGTGCCCCCACACATTGACGATAACCTCTACCCCAAATCCTATAAGCCATATTCAACATACTGTCAATAGACAACTTAGTCTCTTGTAGAAAAAATAAGTTAGAAGAATGAACACAAATCAACTCTTGAATAGCATTTTGTCTAGGGATGCTATTCATACCCCTTACATTCCAAGATAGCACAAGCATCTTTGAGATTGGGAGAAGTGAGAATCAATGGTTCTCACCAATCCAGATTCCATCGTCTCACCAATTAACTTAACCTTCTCTTGATCCTTCTTACGTCCAACCTTAGGGAGTTTCTCAAAAGCACCTTTTGGGGAGGGGGGCTTTTGTTGCAAGCCCAAGGTTGGAGGAGTTGTTTTACTCTTGTCAATGCCACTGGCTCCTTCTCACCAATGAGATCATAATCAGGAAAAATTGTTCCATCTTTAACCTCAAACAACACACAAGCCCCCACCTACTAGGGACAAAGGGAGGAAGATATGTGTCCATCTGAGCTTCCTGATCCCCCAACTGAAGGGAGATGAGATTACTAATTGCTTGATTTCCTCTAGATTAACCTCTTTTGACACACCATTTGCCACTTGCATTCCCAAAGGAACACCTTCCTCCTGAACCAACTCATCAAGGACATCAAACCTATTGAAAGTCTCCTCATGTTGTCTATCCTTGAGGGTTCACTTTTGACCCCTGCCTTTGTTACAAGACTTAATAGGTACAAAAAATTCATTATCAGCCACCACCTCTTGCATCAACACTTTCCCTAAGTTATCCTTCTTCAGTGCAGAATAAGGAGCATTACTCGCACTAGAAGCACGAGTAACCCTAGGACACTTCCGCTACAGGTGGTCATATTCATGAAAAAATTTGCAACAAAAAGGAAGGCAACACCTCATAATCCAATTGTTGATTCCAAGAGGATGATCCAACACTAATTTTCATCGAGTCTGGAACTGGGTTATTCAATTCAATTTCAATGCACACATGAGAAAAATAAATTACCCTTTTATTTAGTGTTTGCTAGGAAGGACCAACAAGCTTCCCAAGCAGCGGGGTAATCATCTACAAAATGTCGCTTCTCCAAAACTCTAGTGGTAGACTCAAGAGGCACACCCAAATAAGGACCCTAGAGGGGGAGCTCCTCAAAAGAGTTGAAGCATGCATGCCAAGGTTTAACAAAAAGACTCACCTGATTATAGAAGTATGGTTCACCCTTGAAAGCCCTATTTTTGTTTGACAAACAAGAGAAATCCACCATGAAAAAATTGTTAGCCACTAGCATAATATTAAGGTTACCTTCAAGATTCCACATCCTTTGAACCCACGATTCCATAAATGGAAGCGAGACCCACAACCCCATAAACTTGTAAATTAAAACATGGTTGCTCAAGTATTCCATATCCTCAACCACTGATTCCAATTAGATCACCAAAACTAGGCGATCTTGAGATCGCTCTAGTTATCCATTCACTTTTTGCATTCTAAATATTCCATTCTTTAAAGAACCCTCATCACTTTTCATCATGTCTTGACGATCCAACCCTCCCTCTAGAACCAAGGACAAAAAATCCAACCTATTTGAGGCCCCATACAATGCCATATAAGAAAGAAAACCAATCCCTCCACATGCACCACAAAAATCCACAAAGGAGAAAATACAAAAAAATACAAAGGATCTACACATGTAGTAGTAGTAAACAAAAATGGAGGGCCAGTACCTCCAAACCAAGCGATCACCCTACTAAAGAAGAGACTTAGTGTTGAAAACATAGCAAAAAAAGGAAAAAAGACCTGTGACCCCCCTTGACCATGACCCAAGTCACCGATCAGCTACCCCCCAATGTAATAATGGCTTCTACACATAGAAACAAGGCACAACTAGGGCAAAGAAACCCTAGCCAACACACACACTAGACAACTGCTACTCGTCATCCTTCAAAGAGAAGATTTTAATTCATTTTGTGCTCTAATTCACAATTGACTAAGGAAATATATTCCTCACTAATTTATCCTAAAGACAAACAAAGAGATTATCTACTGACTAAAATAAATCAAAATACAAATTAGTTAGCTCTAATTCAATCAATACATTGTAAATAAGGGAGTTGAATGTACACCAAAATTTATCACCCACCTGGTCATTACTCTAAATTAACATAATATAAAAGAATGTGTATTGTTTACTACGTAGCTACTTTAAAGTAATCCAAGTTGGAAAGGTCGTATAAGGTAAGAAAATTGGCCTCTAAGTTACTATCTAATTACATCTACATTAATGTAAGTAGTTAGGTCTTGTAAAGAGAGAAAAGTAATTTATATCTATAATGAGATTTAATTTAATAAACAATTTTTTGGTAGATATAATGTTTTAGTACTTATTTATTTTATATTAAGTAAATATTTTAGGTTAATTGGTTTTTGTTGGTGAGGCTATAAATAAGTGGTATTTGGGTCATTTGTGAGTTTGAATGACTCACAAAGAGCTTACCAAGTATCAAGTCTTACAAAATGTGAAGGCCCATTGTTTTAAAGGGATGTGTTTCATAGCATCCCTCAAACCAATTTGATAGAGTGGATACCTCTTAATCCTCAACACTAAGTCAAATGAAATCAATTAATCATCCACTCAAAACACCTAATAACAATGGGATATGACAAAAAATAAAAAAAAATTATATCCTTCAAAAGAAAACATCAAATATTTATTTCAACTAATAAATAATTAATTTTATACTCTAATTCACAATAGAATAAGGAATTGTATTTCTCATTACTTTATTCTAAAGACAAACAAAGAGATTATCTACTAACTTGAATAAATCAAATTACAAATTAGTCAACTCCAAGTCAATCAAGACATTATACATTAGAGAGTTATGTACACCACCAAAATTTATCTTCCACCCTTATTACTCTAAATTAAAATAAATAAAAGAATGTTTAATGTTTACTATGTAACTACTTCAAACTAATCCAAGTTGGTAAGGTCATATAAGGTAATAAAATTAACCTCTAAGTTACTATCTAATTACATCTACATTAATGCAAGTTAGTAAGGTCTTGTAAAGAGAAAAATAATTTATATTTATAATGAGATTTAATTTAATAAACAATCCTTCAATAGATATAATGTTTTAGTGGTTATTCATTGTTGTACTGAGAACATATTTTAAGTTAATTGGTTTTTGTTGGCAATTTTATAAATAAGTGGCATTTGGTTCATTAATGAGTTTGAGTGACGCAAAAAGAGTTTACCAAGTATCAAGTCTTACAAAATGTGAAAGCTTAATGTTCTAAAGGGATGTGGTCCATATCATATCTTAAAACTAATTTGATAGAATGGATACCTATTAATCCTCAACACCAAGCCAAAAGAAGTCAATTACTATACACTAAAAACCCCTGATAACAATAAGATATGACAAAAAATCAAAATGTCTATGCTTCAAAAGAAAAAATAGTAAGTATTTATTTCAACTAATAAAAAATATATTTGTGTACTCTAATTCACAATAGACTAAGGAAACATATTCCTTACAACTTTACCCTAAAGATAAACAAAGAGATTGTCTACTAACATGTTCAATGTTCTAAAGGGATGTGGTCCATATCATCACTTAAAACTAATTTGATAGAAATGGGTACTGCTTAATCCTCAACACCAAGTCAAAAGAAGTCAATTACTATGCACTCAAAACACTTAAAAAGAAAAAGTTATGACAAAAAAATAAAATGTCTATACACTCCAAAAAATACATTAAATAATTATTTCAACTAATAAAGAATCTATTTATGTACTCTAATTCACAATAGACTAAGGAAACTTATTCCTTGCAACTTTACTCTAAAGATAAACAAAGAGATTGTCTACTAATGGGTTCAATGTTCTAAAGGGATGTGGTCCATATCATCCTTAAAACATAAATACCTTATCTTTAATTCCCCACTCAAAACACCTAATAAAAATAAATTATGACAAAAAAAAAAATGTTTATACGCTCCAAAAAATACATTAAGTATTTACTTCAAGTAATAAAGAATCTATTTTTGTACTCTACTTCACAATAGACTAAGAAAAATTATTCCTCACAACTTTATCTTCAAGACAAACAAAGAGATTGTCGACAAATTTGAACAAATCAAACTACAAATTAATCAACTCCAAGTCAATCAAAACATTGTAAATATGAAAGCTATGTACACCAAAATCATGACAAATTTTATATAATGATTACAAACATATTATATTTATCTTTTTTATAAAATATTTATATATAACGTAGTCAATACTTTAATTCCTCACAACTTTCATACCTATTTATTTTATTATGACTCACCTTTTCTAATATAACTAAAAACAAAACTCAAAAAATAATTTGTGCCCCATGGGAGGACCCACCACCGACCCCTGCTATATAACTTTAGGAAGCATCAATACTTTCAAGTATAAATGCCATAAATATGTCTTGTTATGCCTTGTTGCTTTTCCTTAAAGTCAAAGACTAAAAAAAAAACGTGTGTCAACCCCTTATAGGGGGTGATGAAGCCAAGATTTTGAAACGTGGAGCTTGACATTTTGGGCAGCCTGCTATCGAGAAATAATACAACTTACCGCCTTTGCATATTCTTAAAGAAAGAAATATGCAATAATTAATCCCTAAGGTCAAACCTCACCCATAAATTCAATCATGTTCCTTGGTGCTTCATGGGGCTACAAGATCCATAAAGCTAGATCTTATATGCTTTTCTTCACTCTTAATCTACACCAAATTGCTTAATAATTGTACACACAGGGGATTTGTTTATGTGAAACAACCAAATGACTACTGGAACAAGTGCAGGTGGGCCTACAAAAAAACTTAATGACTTCACACCTAGCATAACATTAGTTCAAGATATTATATACACATTTTTTATATATACATTTTATATATGCTTTCAATTATATATATATATTTTTCAAATTTTAAAATATATATAGGTAGTGGGCAATCCTTCAGGAATTTTGTTGTCAAAAGGGTATTATTGTTTTTTTTAATTTTTACTCAAATTGGTAAACTTTAGTGACCTCATGCTTGATTATGTGGAGGATGGAGAGCCACTTTCTCATTATGTTTTACATTAATAGATAGTCTCCTTTTTTGAGGGTAGAGAAGTGCTCATTATGAGAAGATAAAAAGAGTGGAGCCTTTTTGTGACCACCTATTCTTGACATGTACATCTTTGACTTTGTCATAATGTCCTTTAAAAAAATCTAAAGTAATGTCTAACTTTGGGATTAGAGAGTGGATAACAATTTGCTAGTCATAAGCGAATTATTTTTATTTAAAAAGATTGTTTTGTAGTTAATTATAATCTCAAAAAAATTACAATGTCATTCAAAGAAATTATTTTAATATTTTTTCATAAGATTAACTCTAGTCTATGAGGCTACTTTAACATATTTAAATGGATAAATTTGTATAGTTTATATTTTTACATCATTTTGTACACATGTTAAATACATGGTCATAATGTTCAATTTAATATATTTGTTGTACTAACTCCCTCCTACCCCAAAATCCACTAGTTAGTTGCCACTATAAATCTCTTAGTCTAGCTCAATCACCATTCATAACATTTTTCTTATCTAGAACTAGGTCACACAATGCTACCTAGTTATGGATCAAAGCACGCAATGATAGCTAGCCTATGCCTTAGGTTGTACAAAGCCACTTAGTTTGTGGACTAGGCCACATAATATTGCCCATTCCATAGACCAAGATGCATAATAAGGCATGGTCAATGGGCCAAGATGCACAACGCGACCAAGTTCATGGTGAAAGGAAGTAAATGTGAGGAATGTGCTTCACATATTAATCTATGAGAGGAGATATGTGTAAAATTAAACTAATAGCGCGGTTACAAGGAAATAAACAAAAAAGCAATATACTATAACATAGTGACTTATATGGGAAAAACCCTTTCAAGAGAAAATCCCCACTCCAAAGCAACTTAATGTATTATTTAATAATCAAAGGATACAATTCACTTACAAAGTCTAAGCCTTACAAGAGTATCACCAACCACATATTTGGAATAATTGTAGAAACATAACGATAGGTGTACAAAGCTCACTATCAAAACCTCCATCTCAAACAACCAATACATATGAGAAACAATACATGAAACTATAAAATGGTAATTACAAAACCATGAGCTAAAACCACATAAAATATGACAATCAAATTCCTAGTTAGAACTCCAACACCTGAATCCCAAGGTGAGTCAATAGACTAAAAGTAGCACATTCCTTTCACCTACCATAAGCTCTTCATAATCCACTCACCAGCTTGGGTGTTTTGTTTTTTCTCCATTATATCCATTCAAATATGTTTACATTGTGTCATAACATGTGTCAAAGTTGGTCAATAAGTGCCCATCCCTCTTATAGCTCTTTTACAAGTGTCACATATATTTTTATAATTCCAATATGGGAGGCCCAACTTTTGGAGACCATAACTTTTGATCCAAAAGGTTGTCAGGGTCTTATTTTTTAAAATTACATATCTTGAAGTGATTTGTGCACTTGGCATCCTTAGAAGAGATGATTAAAACATCAACATTCTTATTTTGGACAAATAAACTATATAGACTAGAAATAGAGATTTTATATTATGTAGCTTGAAAATCACATTGCTTGTAATATTGACATTAGGAAGAAGGTCGAGACACCTTTCCTCACATTCTCTCACTTTTTGAACACCTTAAAAGAACAAAGGGGGTACCAACACTATGAACTAATTACCAGAATCCAAGAGGCCCATAAACTCATAACATCAACTAAACTTTTATGTGTTCACTAGATTTGTACCAATGCACCTACAACATTCTATAAAGTGTCAACTTTCTCCAATATCATGCCCTCCCATGATCTTTACCATGTCATGAGAAAAATGACACTAAACATTAATATATTTCATCTTCACATAAATTTCAAGTTCTTTGCCAAACATATGGAACTCTAACTATCACATAGAACTATAATAGCTCCTAGAGTCAACCCCATATTTGAACACTATTATCTAAGATAGATGGATTCCTTAAAAGCATGAGTAGCTTCTATGTACTCTACTTTTATAGCAAACACAATGAACACAACCTATCACTTGCTCATCTAAGTAATAACACAACCACAAATAATTGGTATTGATATGTTAAGCATCATAATTATAAGATGTAAATATGAGAAGTAAGATCATGATAAAAGTAATCATATGGAAAAAATATAATAGTTATGGAGGATAAGGATCACAATAATATCATAAATCACATGTCATCATAAAGTCATGTGTTATATAGATGCATAACAAGGAATATATGAAAACATAAGGTGATTAAAATAGCACATAAGACGACATAGGAGTAAAAAAAGGAATGTAAGATAGGATGAAGAGCTAACATAAGAATAATTTGGAAGATAGATAGCATGTTTCCTTTTTAGAATTAGAAGAGTTAATAATATTTTAAGTTGGGCTCAATCACTTTATTTTAAAAGGAAACTTAAATATTATTCTAGGTCTTATGTAATATTTTAATAAATGTTTTTACAATTTATTCAAAATGTAATTTAAAAGGGACATTTGAATGTAATTTTTAAATATTTTTAAATACTTGGGGCAAAATTTAATTAAATAAAAAATAAAATGAAGTGGAGGGCTTAAAGTAGGTGCCTATTAAAAGAGCTCAAGGTTCACATGAAAGCATTTGAATTTGTCATTTCACTTTTCCTTCTACATTTAAGTTTCAAGCATTCAAGGATAAATATCATTGGTGTGGGAGATCATGAGGATAAAAACCTTTTTGATTTACATATTTGGATTTGAGGATGAAAAATCTCTTATCCATTAGAGGTGATTGCATTTAAGAATCATAAGTGTGCCAATTTGTTGGAGATTTATTGAGTATTTGAAGCCATTTTTAGTTGCTATAATGTCATTATAGTACATGGGTGTTTATTTATTGATTTTAAGGAGGCTTTTTTAATATTGTTTCTATCACGAGGATTTTCATCCATTGATTGGTCATTCCTAGCCATTATTATACTCATAATATTACCATCATACGAATAAACCTGGTTAATGAAATTTAAAGGAGATTGATGTGGTTGCTAATGATAGGATTTGGATATGTCAAATATCAATATTTCTAGCCATTATACATGTTGCTTAAATAAATTCTATAGTTATGAGAGTGAATAAGTTCTAAGTATTATTTTGTTATGTGAGATTTGAATAAAAGCACTATCATATGGCACTACAAACCTATGGTAGCATTTTATTATGAAATTAGTATTTGGTGTTAGGGTTTCTATATTTATTTAAGTGATAATAATAATATATTATTATCATAAATACTATTGGTAGGTGTGGCATAGTCCCATATCTTTACCAGCATTGATAAAATGCTTAGTATTTGTAATAAACACATCTTGTTTGAGTTATAAATATATATCGAAATAATAGTTTGGTGTTGACAATTTATATCAAAAATGTGTCAACAATTTGTATTAGGTTGTGTTGAGATTTTGTTCTACCAGTCTTGCAATTTGGTGATTAGTTTGTATTTCCATCTTTGTCATGGTCCAATTATTATATATTAAGCATGTCATACCTTTTTAGAGGGTGTTATATGATATTAAAAGGTTATTGGTCCACATATTTGAACCACAACATTTCATTAGGAGTTATTATCTTGTATATCTAACCATTATACCTTTTTTAGTTATTAATTGTAGCACCTTGTGAGTTTTGATTACTTTTATAAGTTAGTTTTTTAGTTTATATCAACATATTGTGAGTTGAAGTGAAATAATTAACTCAATTTCTATTGTCATATGTGTGGGTACTCCTAAATATTATTGATGTAACTAGTCCTTTGTCATAAATAGATGTGAATTTATATCTAGTAGTGTGTTGGCCTCTATCTTATTTTAGTATAATCATTATTGTTTTTGATAAGATAAGCAACATTTACATTAGTATAATCATTATTGTTGTAAGGATTCATTCCTTGGATTTTGATAGCCATGTATTGTATTTAAAAATTAATTTTTAGTAGGTATAATTAGATAGTTCCATAAAAAATATGTCCCCTAATGTTGTTTGATTGGGGACATTACAATAGTATCAAAGCCTTGATCTTACCATCCTACCAAGTTAGATCTAAATTCAAATGCAACATAATGGATATCTAGAAGAATATATACATATCTGATTGAGGTTATCCTTAAGCTCCTTCACAAATATAGAATGGAGTTTGGAAGTTCAAAATGTGTATATACTCAAATGGTTGGGTGAATATAAAAAGCAACTACGAAGAAAATTGGTAAGAAAAGGATTAGTCAATAATGAAGCCACAAGATAGTGAACTGCAAGATAGACCATTGAGCAAGGATAAAATATTTATGCCATGTAAGTTGATGGTATGGATCCTTTGTCAAAAGATGATATTTTATTGACTTGTAATGAATGTACATGCCAAAAAATTATTAACGAATTCAAGGAGGAATATGCATCACTTGTTGAATGTAAAGAGTCTAAGATGGACAATGATGTGCCAATCTATGAGCTACCCATCGATCTTCCAAAAGGTGAGTCATTGTAGTATGTGATTGATTTTTAGATTTTCTATTTTGATGGTCATGCAATTGAGGAGAATACTCTTATTGGTCTTAAATCAAAAATATTGCTTTACAAGGGTGGTTGTATTGCGAATCTCTCAACAACTCATACATCGATAAATGAACATGAACACTTTGATTACAACTCAAGTTATGAAAAATATGGTCATATTATAGATTTAATGCTCCATATTATGTCATTACAAGATTATTATCATCATGGAAAATATTATCAAAATGTTGAAATGGTGAAGTATATAGTTTACAATATAGGGCATATAGGTTCTTTGGCTCAAGTTCAAAATTATTTATGCATATGGGATTCAGATAATATTTTAAGGTACAAGAAGGAAAAAGGATTTGATGAGATCAATGCCATTATTTTTAATGAGTCTTTAGCCCTTGAATTTGGATAAAAATAAATCTCATGGAGAATCATATATGTGAATTCTAACAAATTTATGAAGGTTCAATGCTTGTAGTTCATGGGTCGCTCCTTTGAGCTAAGTTCTACACTTGAATACAATGTTAGGATATGTAAAATATACTATGGTCTAATGGAGGTAGTCACAATTGTAGGGACAACAAGATTCTTGATGATATAAAGTGGTAGGAAAAATAGATATCATTTTGATATTTGAGATTTTCTTACTAAGCATAGTGTGGTGTTTTTGGAATCAAGCTATAAATAGTTTTATCACCCTTGGATGTACAATGGAGAATTTATAGAGAGCGAGAAAATAAAAGATGGCCTCATCATTCCTTGCATCAAGAAGATACAATAGCTTTTCATTGCATTAGGTAGACACAAGGTGTACAATGAATTCTATATTGTGTGCCTAAAAGAGACCAACATAGTGGTAGGTGTCCAGTGGTTACATTCTATTGGGACTATTATCATCATAATCATTATTATTGATAAAATTCACCATTTGCATCAATACAATTGTTTTTGGTCATAGGGTCACTAGTTCTTAAGGGTTTCAAGAGTGATATTATTTTTTGAAGGATTTTTAGTCATTGTTTTGTTATTTCCAACCTCCATATTATCAAATAATTCTTAAGTAAAAATAAAAATAGTTCTTTAAATAAAAATAAAGTGAACAATGTTCAAAAACAATCTTAAATAGAGTTAAACAAATCTTAAATAAATAATATAAATCTTAATTAAATATAAATAATATGTGAAATAAAATTAAAATAAACAAAATAGTTCTAAAATAAAATAAAATATATTTTTAAATAAATAAAATAATACAAGATTGATGTAATCCCAATTTTTAGATAGATATATTTAAATATTATTTATTAAATAATTTTAAAGTAAAAATAATAATTGAAATAAAATTATTATATAAATTTAAAAAATATTATATAAACAAATTATAATAATTATTTTTTTTTTGGGTAAAAACAAAATAAAAGAATTATGAAAACAATGAATGACCACTTGTTAAAAAGTAAATTAAAATTTACAAAAAAAATAAAATAATTCAAAATAACCAATGTAATAATATATATAAATGTAAAATGCCGTATGCCTATATATATTTATATATATTTGTAAAATGATGTACAAAAATATATATTTGATATATTTTGACTCTCATCAGCCAAATTCAGCCATTATCTCACCTATCCTTACTAAATAGAAACATATTTATATATGTTTTTGATCTATAATCCCAAAATAATAACCCAACATATTACATAATATTTACTCATAAGATCATCCCAAAAGCATTATAACTTTAAAGCCCATATTCTGCAAAAATATACTATTTCGAAGTACTATATCTCCATCTGATCCATTGGCACGTCATTCTCATCCGGGTGCTTGTCCAAATTACCCATCATAGATTGAACAGGTGGCATTATATTCAAGTTTAGGTCCATATTGTTTATATATAGATCATGAGCATCATCCTACAACAGTGAGGCAACAACACCTTGACCCAAAAGTCGTGGAGTAGCATTTACTGGGAAAATTCTTTGAATAGCAACAACTTGCATATCAAAATTGCAATGAACGTGGGCTTGCATGTTAGTAAATTTCGAGGAAAAATTCCCCTATATATCCTTTCCCCTTCCACATATCATAGCTTTGGCAAGCCCTCAAAAGAACATCATTTGGGAGATATGCTTCTTTCACTAATTTGTTAGCAATAAATTCCATAGCCCTAAAGCTTTGTAACAAATCGAGCAAATTGGAAATGAAGATAGAAATAAGTTGAAACAAAAAGATCAACCTATTAGTCTCTGGATCTAAGATTTCTTGCCCAATAACCCTTTTCATAGCCTTCCTGAACTGCTGATAGTGCCCTTTGAACATGAGCTCAAACTCCATTTCATTAATTTCTTCTGTGAACGACATTTCCCAATTATTAACTAGGATTATCGCTCTATAGTTTCTCAACACATACTTCATCTGCATCTTTTGGCAAGCTTTACACCTCCTTTGATTCGTACAAACCTCTTCACAAGTGGATGAAGCCTCTTGCAACATTGAAGCAACGGATGAGAGAAGCTTCTTGAAGAAATTGGAATTGTGATCACCTTCACAATGAATGCAAAGCCTTATTGAAGTGAATAAATGCATTTTCTCACACAATTGTTTATGAAATACGTGCCTTGAAATTATTTCTTTAATCCCTTTGCTCCTTCCCAAGTTGCATGAGATTGACTTTGGTACACGATAGGAGATATTACATGCAATTTCATATGAAGATGTTAGCTGATAAGACAGAGGTTTGTATTCCTTTTAAGCAAAATAAACTTTGCCAAATTAGTGATATAGCTAATTCAATTAACACTTGATTTGGCTGCAAACTTTTTTATGACTAAATTTGATCTTCTCCTTCCGACATGCTAATGAAGTGACAACACGTAATCATATTTAAATCACTTGGTAAATTGTAATCTTTTGCACATATAAGCTTTGTTCCAATCTTTATAGTAATAAAGATACAATACATGCAAAAGGAAACAAACTCATTAGTGATAAAACATGACAACCTTCTACTGCCGATTGCATGCCATATGTTGCTATGAGTGGTCTCCATTACTCCTCAAGCACAAGTCACATCCTCCTATTGTCTCTTGACCATTACATGCTTTTTATTTGTGGTGTTTACATTGATGTTCTTTTTGCCTTTGTTGATGCTTGCAGTAATCTGTTGTGTACCTTAAGCATGGACCACAAGCTATGAACTGAGCATTAATCTTTAGTTAGCATGCACCATATAAGTCCCCCTGCCCATAACATTTTTCAAATTAACATTTATAGCTTTATATTTCCCTCCTCGACCACTAATCCTAACAACTGAGGATATTCTTTTCCAATTTCACATTCTCCTAAGAATTCAAACTCTTGACCATTAAAACCCATATTCGCAAGCTTATCAACCAATTTATTTCCCTCCCTATATGTGTGAGTAATTTGAACTTCTTGGAATGAATCCATCAACAACCAAACTTTCTCAAGTATGTAACTTAATCTCCAATTGTGTATCTTTTTTCTTTGCAGGCATTAATGATTAAAAGTGAATCACCTTCGATATATAGCTTGCGAATATCCATACTTCTTGCTAACTATAATCCTTGAAGCAATGCTTTTGCTTTTGCAATATTATTAGTATCATTAGGCAGTTGAGCTGCTTTAGTTGCTAACAAAGAGCCTTTCCAATCCCTGATAGATACCCCTGTTCCCGACAAGCCTGGATTCCCCCTTGACGATCCATCAAAATTGAGCTTTGAAAATTCCTTTAAAGGTGGTTGTCACCATACTTTGCTTCTATCAATCTTTAACTAAGGCGCTAAAAATTGAGCACCTTTAAATGACAAAGATATATACTCCCAATTCTGCAATAACCAGTCATCCCAAGCAGTATATAATAAGGATACATTTTTGTGACCTTGAACATATGAATTAACTACCTCTGAGAAAATTACAAATTAAAATAGAATAAGATATCTTGGACATAATAAAATAAAGATCCAAATGTTGAGTAAATATAAATAAACATAGAAACCAATATATAATATATAGTGAGCACACATATATGTATGTATATATATTCTAAGTTTCTTTCTATAAACCAAATATGTACTATATAGTGAGCATGCATATATGTATGCATATGTATTCTAAGTTTCTTTCTATATATGAGATTTTTTTTATATATAAATCTAGTTAATTAGTAGAGATATCTCAAATATATTTATTTTAAAGATATGGAAAGATATGGATCTTCAAGTGTTATTTAACATATATTATAAATCCAATAAAAATAAAAATAAAATTATATTTCTCAATATCTTTAAATTAATATATTTAAAATAATTTCTATTAATATTTTTATCACTAAAATCATTATAAAATTTTGTATAATCTTTAAGTTATCACAATATCTAACTTCTTCTATTTTTTAGAATTTCTCTCAAACCAAATTGCTTACTCTATTTTCTAGAGTTTCTCTCAAACCAAATATTCTAAACAAGTGTGCAACACCAAAAAGTTTAATTGGTTAACCATAATTGTATAACATTTCTTGATTGCACCATCCACCAAGATTCAAATTCCTTAATTGAAGATAAGATTGTATTAACAGAATAGATACACTTCAAATATTATATTTTAAAGCTCATACTCTTATACCAAATAATCTAAACAATTGTACAAACTTGATATAAAACCTTCCAAAATAAACAATAAAAAATTGAATATATAATTTCCAAAATAAACAATAAAAAATTGAACATGTAATTTCCAAAATAAACAGTAAAAAATTGAATATATAATTTATCTTTCTCCTAAAATTCCCATATTTCCATCATAATAAAATACCCCTCACCATTAGTTGTTATGATGGAAATACCCCTCTCATCATTAGTTGTCCTCCATAAAATATTTGGATCTTTGAAATTTGAATCTATTGAAAACAACACCAATAGATTTTATTCTTGTCCTCTTTTCCTAGAACATGGGTTTCATTCACATTCTCTTAGATTTTCCTGTAAATTTTGATGTTTTAAACTGTACTTACATTGAAAACGACTTGATTGAATTTATTCCAAATCCCTTGCGTGAGAAAATGGTTTTCTTCCATATTCCTTTTGAAGAATTCCTTGCAACTTAAATTAAAATTCCTGAAGTCTTGATAAAAAAGGACATGAGTAACAAAATTCTTAGATCTTAACCATCACAGAACATGGGTTTAATTCGTATAATTTAAACTTTTTCCAACCCAACTCATATTGAAATTTCAAAGGTCTAATCAAACGCACATTGCCTTACTGTGCACAGCACATCAAACAGACCATGATGGGACAACCACTCTTTCCCCGCTCCCACCCTACCAAGAAAAAATCAAAGGAACTCAGCAATACAACACCCATGGTGAGTCCCCAGGCATAACGCGGATTCCATTACACCATTGAGTAAGTGACACATTTCCACCACGCTTTCCTTCAACCCAAGAATACAAAACCTTTGAAAGCCAACCTAATTTGACCCAAGATTTCGTAAACTCATTAAACAACTAGATTTTTTTGACCAAATCCATGCCCTTAGTTCCCCACTTTTGTAAGATCAGTCCACACGGAAGCAAAACCCCCAAAAACCGAAGTCCACTCCCTATTAAACTCCTTAAAGTGTTTGACAGGAGTCGTCACAGACCCAATCCAAGTCCTTGTACTGGTACCCACTTTGATTACCATATCTATGATTCACACAAACCAACCAATCACCGCCATTCCTTTTTGTTGATCTTCTCGCCCTCCAACTGCCATGAGATGTCATGTAGACCATTTACGCCCTTTATAAAAGCATGACACAGATTTTTTTTTCTTAGACCATGTCATAACCGTTCGCACGTCTCAGATTTCTGTCCATTGATTTTCTTTTGGGTGTTCTGGCCCTTTTATGTTTTTTCCATTTGGGTTAGTTCTCAATGCCTAGATTTGGATCTACGTGCATTTCCTCTTGTTGATAGTTGTGGTTTGGGTGACTAAATTAGGAGGTAATTTCTGCAATTTTTTAAAGAAAAATAAAGCAGGATGTATCAGTTGACTGAAATCACTCAGAGATTGGAAAAGGGCCAACTGATCTGCCCCATACCGCATAGGAAGGCCATGGGTCCTTGGGCTGTCAGAGATTTACATAAATCAAATCAGAGGTAATTGAGGATTGGATTTATTTTGTTTCTTTTTATAATCATATGTAGGTTCTTATACTAGGCCTGTAAAGTACAAGGTTTTTGAACTTCCTCCTTTTATGTATTTTAAGATCAGAAATAAGGTCATGAAGTCTCACACACGAGATATTTGACCCCATTAAATCTCATAGAGAAAAAATTATAAGTGGTGATTGGCTGATCTTCTCTCTGAATGTTTCGCATGTGGGTTTTTCATATGGGCACAATAATCGAAAGTATTTTCAATTTTCTCTTCTGGGTATTTTCAGATCAGAAACGAGGCATAAGCTGCTAAACATTAGCAGAGGAACTGACCCCATTAAGGTTTATAGAGAGACTAAGTAATGGTGGCTTGATCTTCCTTCTGAATCATTTCTAATGTTAATTCTTAATGTAGTTGTAGTAAGCACGGGCGTTTAAAACTCTCTTTTAGGTATTCTGAGATCAGAAATCAGGTCATAGGTTCCCGAATCACATATAAGTATTGATCTCTCTTGGATATTTTGGAAAAAAATCACAAGTAATGATGG
Organism: Sequoia sempervirens; assembly: GCA_007258455.2. Taxonomy (NCBI): domain Eukaryota; kingdom Viridiplantae; phylum Streptophyta; class Pinopsida; order Cupressales; family Cupressaceae; genus Sequoia; species Sequoia sempervirens. The sequence goes on along the minus strand of VDFB02106432.1, from coordinate 19,912 downwards.
GCTGAACTTCTCTCAGGTTGTTTCGTATACGGTTTCTTCCTGTAGGTCTAATATGAGGTATTGAACCACGTAAGAGGGTTTTTCTGCCATAGTTCCTATGGGAAATTTTTTGATAGTGGTGCTGTGTTCTTCTTTTTGGTTTTCTTGAATGGGCTTCTTCATGGAGATCTGGTTAGGATAAGTTTTATTCGAAATGTTTTTTCCTTGTATAATCAGGCTAGAAATGAGTCTATAAGGTATGGACTACATATCTTTAGTGTGAGGTACTAAGCTCTTTGTCATTATCTCCTTCAGGGTTTAATCCCTTTTATTTCTTAACAATTCAAATATAGGCATAGATGTTCCGTGTTCGGTAGTGTGTGTATTCATTTGGTGTGAATAAATTCCACAATAGCTTTAGGTGCTTTGGGTTCATCAATTTTCTCATTAAATATAGGCGTGATCTGTGATGGTGTCTAGCTCATGAAATATTAGCCAAACTAGAAATCATATGGCTGAGGTTTAGGTTAAAGCTGTACCCCCTTTCCTAATGCCCCTTATCCTGGTTGTCACTTAGTGAATCTGCGTGGAGGCATTCCATATCTGCTCCAAACTGTAGGGGGTGGTAGCCGCTTCCCAGTCAAGTAATACATCTGTCCACCAGCTATCTCAGTACCATAACAACATATGGAAAAGGTCAGTTCTAGTTGGTTGTTGGGAACTATTCCTTGATCTTAATGAAAGGATTATTGAACTTCAAGTTCATCCATGATGATCTCTTGCAGATCAAGTTGTCAACCCAATAGCAACTATTGATGATTTGGGTATGCTTCGGTAGGTATAAACTACATCCGAGTTTTCCGAACAAGTGCTAAGATGCTTTTAATTAGTTGGCTTTCATTTTTGGACTTTTTAACTGTTTTCAGGTTTTGAACCCCTTTATATATATCAAACCCTCCAATATAATCTGTAGATGTTCTCTGCAGTTATTGGGTTATTATCTTGACATCTTAATTATGGATACTTGTCTTTCTGTGTGATAGATCATGTCATCTATATTGTTTCTTGGTTTCTTGGTGATAAAAATTACTTTTTAAAGTTTCTAGTCATTTAAGGTTTATAGTTGATAAAACTACACAGCCGCTTTTCAATAGCCACAGATGAGCAAGACATTGTCATAACCCACCTGTTTTTTCTGGCTCCACGATCCTATTGCAACTAGCAATCAATTATGTTTGGAAATACTTTCTGCCAGCTTTCAAACAAGCTCAGATGTCCTATATCGTTTTTATGTTAGATTTGTTTTTTGCACAAAAAAAATTGTTAAAGAGTTTTGATCATATAGGTAGTATACGCTCTCCCTGTAGATCTGGTGTCATCCAGATCCTTTGTAGTAGACCTAAGAAGGTTTTGAAATCTCTGTGTATCTTGTAACTTGAATTGCCATTTTGTCTTTGTCTTAGCCAATGCAAAGAATAGAGTCTTTTTACCTATGCTGCGAGTAGTTCATTTTGCTTTTTTAATGGGACATGCAGAAGGAATTAACTATTTTGTCAAACTCAATACCACTTAAACATGAAGTTTTCATCTTAAACTGGCTCAAGTCAACCCTGCAAAATATCCATAAACAGTGTGTTTGGAAATATGTGCAAGAAAAACTACCCAGTTTGAGTGGGATTTTGCGTGCATAATCTTATTCTAGGAATTTTCTGGGAATAACCTTCAGACATATTAATATATGCAATTAGCTGTACTAAAATTGGCAAACAATTGTAGATTCACCCTTATATATTATCTTGTGTGTAATTGTTTAAAGTTTGGCCTGGTATTTGGTATCCATCCCTCTGTCCATCCTTTCTGCCTGTAATACTGCAATTATCTTTTTCATTATTCATCATTAGTCTTTCAGACTTTTCTTTTTTTCTGATCTTGGAAGTATTTTCTGCAGCGACGCAACAGCTGGAAATGAAGAAGAGCCAAGTTTTGAAATTTTAGGCATATTTTTAAGCAAGGTAATTGCTCTTCTATTAGAATATCTCTCTCTGTTCTTTTGCTTTTGCATGTTAAGGCTTCCGTTTATGTCGTGATATTTTTTGTTTTGCATTCGCTCAATCTAGGATTCTGAGGAAGACAAAAACTCATTGAATGCAGTGAATACATGTTAATGGTCGATTTGGATTGGATGTTCATTCTTTGGTCATCTCGTGTGTTTTAGCACAATTACTAGTCACAGAACTAATGTTGTTCTTTTTTCCCTCCACAATGCAGAGTCAGTATGGAGATCAAACAACTGTAAATAACTCTGTCCCATACTTTTATGGGTCACCTCCCATTCGGTCAGACAATCCTCTTGTTCATGATGCGGAGTTCATAAGAAAAGGAGCACCACCATCGCCTGTCAATATGTCACAGAAGACATCTTGTGGAGCCTTATATGTAACAAAGCCTTCTGTTCGTATAGAAGGGTTTGCTTTAAAAGGGCAAAAGCCTCATTGTAATTTATCAGCCCTTGCTTAAGCCTTTACTTATTGATCCAAGAATGAGCTGTGCATGATCTTTAGTTTTGTACAATGTTTAGGAGTGCAAGCTCACTAAAAGTTGGTTCCTGCAAGAAACCACAGAGAGTACTGTTTTCCTTAACTCTGGCAAAGGATATCTTCCTCAGGGGAACCTTTGGTGGTCTTGCTGGCGTAGTGTATAGATGTACCTAAGTATACAAGGCTGTAATTTTCCTAAAAGGATATGTGTCCAGAGAAGCTGGTAGCAATCCCCTATTGAGAGTTGAGAGTGTTAATTTACCCCTTATTAGTATAGTTTAGTACAGAGAATCATTTGTGCTCTTCATTTTTCGAAACAAACGAGAACCATTCCTCACGGGCAACCATGTACAGGAGCAAAATTTGTAATATAGTGTATTGATACCATTTACTGAAAGGATTTGTTCCCATGTTCTGTTCCCATCTTGTTAAAATGATAATGGATATGCCATTGGGGTTTTTGAATTAACAAAAGTTGTCCCCTCTCCAATCTCCTTTGGAGAAGGCAAAAGCTGAATCTCCTAGACTGACTTTAGGTTTATGCATTTTTTTTGTTTTTTGTATTGATCAAAGCTAAGAAAAAATTACAATAAGAAAAAATAGCAGTCCAGAGAAAGAACTGTACAGAAAATGAGAAGATACCTACAATAATCAGGCCCGCTTCACTGAAACAACTATCAACTGCACAGTATTAACAATTACTTACACTAAGAATTCTGATTAAAACATCCAGACAAGGAATTAACATCATCCACAAATTAGCGAGGGTAAGAAAGTCCCAAACATTCATCCAGTAATCAACAGCTTATCACCAAGCTGGTCCATTAGCTAGCTCTTGAAACATTGCTGTTGAAACACAAATTACACTTTAAATTTGAATAAGCTTTGGATTTGTCTAGCTCATAACAAAAATTGGTATAATGTGATTTGTAGACATTGCTAAATATCTACTTTTTCATATGAAGCAAAAATAGTTTGTCAAATAGTATTAACAACCACATTTTTATGGAGTCCAATATCCAAAACTGTTTTTTTCCAAACCCAAAACATGATAAAAATATATGAGTAAAACTCTAGAATTTCAACTTCCTGATACATTATGTGATTTGGAGACATAGCTAAATATCTACTTTTTCACATATGAAACAAAATAGTTTGCCTAATAATATCAGCAACCACATTTTTATGAAGTTCAATATCCAAAACTGTTTTTTCCTAACCCAAAACATGATAAAAATCACGGAAATGACTAAGATTTATGTATTCCTTAATAACTATGTTGAATTTGTTGAACTAAGGGGCCATGCATTTATCTCTGATTGCAAGAAAAACCAATCCAAACTATATGGTTATTCTGATTGTTATTTTGACTAAAGAATCTTTTGGTTGGTCTCATCATCATTTTACTAACCAAACCCTAGAATGGTTGGAATGGTCATCATTACTCACCGAACCTATTTTTACTCACTGAGCGTGAAATGGTTGGCCTGGTCTTCATTTTACTAAACGAACCTTATGATTGGTCTGGTCATTATTTACTAAAATTGTACCAGCAAATCAAAGAAAATAATTATTAATAGTATTAAATGCTGATTGGAATCAGATAACCATCTACGCAACAAACTCTGGAGTATTTATTAGGCCTCTTCAAACCCATGGTGCGGTGGGATTGGCATGACTGGATTGCTGGATTTCTCATAATAATAAAAAAAAAAACCTCACAAAATATATTCTTGAGATAAGCGAAATCTCTCCTTGTTCTCGCAAAGGAGGATCTCATAAGCCAGATGGATATGCTAGATACTCTGGGTTCAGAAGACACTCTTAACTTCATATATTAGTAACCCTTTCTACAGTCCAATTCATACTTGTTTCAGTGGGTTGGTGATCTGATTTTGATTTCAACTGTCCACCAAAACTGATTATGATTGAAATGGCTTTTTCCTTATTGCAGAAGTTGAACAATCTCGCAGAGAATGAGAAATACTAAACAAACTTTTGATTTCCCAACCTGCGATGGAAAATGAATTGGCACGCCTTTCTATTTTCAGACCTTTAAAGGCTACTAATTTGCCTTCGATAGAAACACTTGAAACCCAGTTCTTGGGAAAATAAGGAAAACTAGCATCATGTTGAACATGTATGCAGGGCAGAGGGCTTAGTAGCTGTCCACCCTAACTTCGCACACCGTAATCTGGTATTATTGGATTTTTTATGATTTTTTTTTAGTTTCTTCGTATGTGATTTAAGAGTTTAAAGCTATCATTTTAGCTTTCGGGTACTTATGACTGACTCTAGGATGAGTTTTTCAATGTACAAAGGTCAAAATGATCATTTGGAGTGTTGACAAATACTTGTGCATAGGCGCCCCAATAACCATGTGCTACGACCACCAAAAAAATTGCACAACTCTTCTAATTAATATTCTTCTAAAAAAGGTATCGACCAATACCTATGCATAGGTGCCCCATTTATTGTGTGCTATGGCCACCAAAAAAACTGCATAACTCCTCTAATTAATATTCAATGGTAAACTACACATGCATAAGTGATCATGTATTGGTGCATATGGGATAATTGACTATGCTTTTAATTTTCATGTATTGATTATTGTAAAGGAATTGATTGGGGGGTTAAGTGTGTGACAAGTGGGTACATGGGCAATGACTGAGCGCTCTCCCCTAACCAAGGTGAATTATTTTGCTATCGTTTACTTCACCTATATGGGCGTTTGAAGCCTCACTCATGGGAGTTTGAACTAGAATAATAATATGTTTTTGTGCATCAAATGTCTCAAACCAATAGAAATATATGTATATTGTCTTTATTATTAATCTATTAGGTTGGTGAAGTCAGTAATTTTCATTAATGGTTTAGGCATATAGACAATCAAAAATTCATTTTGGACTAATCTAAATAGTGTTTTTGGGAGCCATCCTAGAGTTGAAGGCTACTCAAATTTATGCAAATTTTCAACATTATTTAGTTATCAGTCCTTTTAACGTGAGTTGCAAATATTAGACACGAGGAAACCACATAGCAAAGAAGAGAAATGTGACAAGAAAGTTGCCTAGTTGTTTGGAAGAGACTAGAGTGGAGATACCTAGAAAGTTCTCATATTTTTGTTTATGTGTAGGTCTCATACATATAACTAAACAATGCATTTCATTCAATATCATTTTAATGCAGTGGTTTTGACACAACATGTGTAATGGTGAAATTTGTATACCCATGCCATGTTTTTTATTTAGTTCTGAGTTTGATTTGAGACAATGTCTTGGTGGATGTATATGGTGATAAATGACACAATCTTGTGTGAAGTTGAGCTCATTCCCCTAGCCTTTTTATCCATTTACATATATTCTCAAATTACTTAATCGATTTACACTCTTATAGATCCACCTTATCCACCTACTTATCACTCTTCTTTATACACCTACCTTTATTTAGTTGCTTACCACTTGAATTTAACTACTAGACCCTATTTTAGGACAAGAGGGTTAGCTTGGGGCTGCAAACTTATTTCCTTCTAATTTAAAATTCAAATTCTTAATTTGGTTGACCAACCCCTTCACCCTTCTAGCTTGAGTTGACTATACATACATTTGACACTGTGTGATGCTATGTGCTAATATTTAAAGGCATATAAGGCATTCATTTTGGGAATCAAGTGTTCATTTCCTAATTGATCATTTTAGAGCATTGGAGTAATCAATACTGATGCATTTTGATTTGGTGTAATAAGAGGAGTGAAGAATTTGCATACTTAGGCACTTGATTGTTGTTTATGAACTTGTTCAATTTTTGGGAGTTGATATGGGAGAACTTGCAACTGATAACTAATTGGCAACCCTTACATTTCAAAATACCACCTGATCCCTAGATATTCAAGTAAAGAAAAATGGGGTTACACATCAGGTGGAGTTATAAAGTAGAACACCACTAATTGTGAAGGCTTTCCATTACACCGAAAATTGTAGGGATTAGTAAAATTCCAAACTTGTTATTTTCACCTTGAGTGGGTGGCTAGACCTAGGTTATGAGGGTGGTAGTTAGTCTACTAGATTAATTACCAAAGGTACAATAGTTAATCCAATTCCCCCCTCCAACATAACTCAAGGGAGTCAAACTTGGGTTGACACTCTAATACCACATGAAGATTTGGCATTACACCAAAACGTACAAGCATTGGTAAACTTCCAAACCTAGCATTTTCACCTTGAGTGGGTGGTTAGTCCTAGGTTCCTAGGGCTATGGCTAGTCCACTAGACCGATTCCCAAATGTGTGGTGATTAGTCCAACAAAAAATTGCTAGAACAAGCTCAAATCTCAAGTATAGATGTATGACCATAAATTCGTCTTGGTCCTGTGGAATTGTCCTTTGATAGAGCAGATATCTAACACAAACATTGAGGTAGCTCATTGACATAGGCAATATTTCTAGGTCTAAAATTAGACAAATTCTAGAATCTAATCCATTTGGTGTTCATTCTTCGATTATTGAGCTAAGTATCATCATCCTCCTACTCAATTCCCAAAGTACAAATACCAATTAATGATTCTCAAGTGCCACATTTAGTTAGTCTAGGCCAATTGTTACTATTTGATTGCTTTGTTTATTAGCCTAGGTTAATCCATAAGGAGGCCTTATTTTCCTTTACATTTTGGTGAACCTGTTTGATTCTATACATCCCAACCTTCTTTCTAGGGTTTTATATTGCATTAGGGTTTTTAAATATGTATAATTTTTATATTACATATTTTCAAATCTAACCATCCCTTAACATCTTTGTGTTTCATTGATATATCTTTTTTTATTAGGGTTTACATTCTCTAATTGTGATATCTTTTTCATCTACCCTACCCACCTTTGGCTATTTAGGGTTTCACTTTTAAATCTGATATACCATTTGATATTTCTAATTTTTCAATATGAAAGTAGACATTTGAGCTTTCTTTTCTTATATTTTGTTTATGCAACATAGGAGGAGTGCCTACTTAAACATTAGCATAGCTGAAATAAATGAGAATCAAGTATGACACTCATACTAAGAACAATGAGAGTAATCATTATGCTCGTGTGGATAATCAATATTTTGCAAATGAGTTGGCTAGTTTGGTTAATGATATAAACCATATGGACTAAAGACTTCACAAATAGTTTTTCCAAGCTTGCTTCTTCTATAAGGACTAGTGCATTTAACTCTAGTCCTACCTCTACTATAGATCCATTCTCTAACATTGCCCTTTCTGCTACAACTACTCATCATAGTACCATGGCCATTATTGACCTACCATTTAGTACCTATCCCATTTTCACCTATCCTTCACCTTATAGCTTAGCTCCCAAAATACACTACACTGATGATATCCACTACTCGTATGATGTATCACACTTCCACACCCCTTTCATCCATTATTATTGGATCTATTGTTATGCAACCTAGCAAACCCACTTCCATAGTTCATATCATGTCTTAATCCCAAACCATTACCTCCTCCAACACCTTTTACTTCCCATGCATATACCCATACCCCTCATAATGGTTCCTATTTAGTCATCGTCCCTATCTCTACTCTACATGTACTATTTCAAATAATAGACAATGTTAAAAGATGGTGGATGTAAAGCATAATGATAGTGAATTTAAGGATTCTAGACATGTACCGCTATCTTATGAATATTGTAACCTATGTATTTCCTATGGGATTTGTGGCACCTCGGCTTCAATTGATGATGGAAATGGTGACCCTAAAACACATCTTAGATATTATACAACTGCATGTTAGACTTTGCTAAAGAGGATAAGCTTTCAACAAAGTTATTTCAACACACATTGAGTGATTTAATGTATATTTTTTTCTTCTCAAGGAATAATTTGATGATCTCACTAAAGTATTCCTAAAATAATTTAAATTTAATATGGACCTTAGAGTAACAATTAGTGATTTATTTTAGTGCACCCAATAATCTAATGAATACACTAGTGATTATGTTATGCAAATTCAATCTTCATGCTCAAGTTGATTACTCCTTTACATGATTTTGGAGTGTAATTTTTTATTAAAGGTTTAGTTAAATCTAATTCAATTGAATAGATTTATTCTTTCATGGATTTATGCACAAATGTTATAAATGTAGAATCTAAGTTGATTGCATGTAGTGTCTTCAAATATGGATCACCACATCAAAATGCTTCCCACCCTTCCAATTATCAAAAGAAATAAATTCTCAAAGGGTAGTGATATGAAGGAAAATATGAATCAAGTTTCTAATACATCTTCTTTTCCTTCATTTAAACATAATGCTCCTAGGAAGTTCATCAAGATTTAATAATACATGGATGATGTCATTCAAAGTTTGTTTAGTGCTAATGTAATCACACTCCCTCCCATCCATATATTGGATAGCACCAAATTACTTCTTATGTCATATGATGATCAAGAATTTTGCAATTATCATAGAGTTAAGAGAGGACAACTAGTGTGGTTTGCTTTGGTGGAAGTTTAAGTTTCATCCATCATTGTCATCTTCATCTAGCTCTCTTCTTCTCTATTTTATTTGTTTTTTAGGTCCCCTTATGCATTATTTCCTCATGTGTTTTCTCTTATAATATTATAAGTTTTTTGGTTTTATTTTTTCTCTTTTCAATATAGGTGAGATTTTTTATATTGGAATTGTTTAATTGCTAGACCAATCTGATTTGACTCTTGGTTGTACAACTTTCATTAATTCTAGCATCTGAAGACCTCACTTTATCTTTTTGTGAGTTGGTTAATAATGTTTATATGTTGTGTAATTATTATGAACATTGAAAATGGTGGTGGTTGTATCAAATCATTTAAGTAAGTTTTGGTTGCTTGTGAACAACCATTGGTGGATAAAGGAGTTGAATTTTTTCATTCAAGATGGATGGTCAAATCAAGCATAGAGCCAAGTTGAAAGCATGCACGGTGAGCATACAATTACCTTATCCATGTTGCCTAGAGAAGAGATGATTGGTGTTTTGGACAAAGAGGAAATCAAGCTCAAATCTATAAGTATGTTTTTCATCTCAATCCTAGTCTTTCCCTTTGAAGAAGTTTTTTGATGATTGGCTAATTTTGGTTTGGGGTAAGAAGTTGGGGATATATATAATGTTTTGTTGAAAGTTGCAATTTAAAAAAAAAATGTATAAGGAATAATAACTTGCAAAAAATGATTTGGCTAAGAGTTTTTAGAATGTGGGTAAATCTCTATTTAAGGCCTTTGTATGGGACCCTATTCTTGATGCTATATATGTTTTATATTCATCCCTAAAATAGATAGAAAACCATAATGTACCTCCTTCATTATGATTTTTCTTACCTCGTTTTAAAACCTCTAGGAGAAATTAAAGTGGAAGATACTAGGTCTTATTTTCCTCATATGAATGAAAGAATTCTAATTTATTCAAAGCATATTATTCATCTCTCCAATTTTATTTCTATTCCACTACATGTGTCTATGCATACTTGTAACGTGATTGTCTTGGAAGAAGTGAATGCTTGTTATTTCTATAAATAATTGACCATTGAGAATAGTCTATCCCCGATATGAAAAATATCTAATAAAAATTTGTTGTAAGCAATGTTAATCAATTTGTGGAGGTTAACACGAGTCTTAGAAATAAGGAGAATTGATTGTATTGAAGAATATTTGCTAACACCTCAGATTTTTAAAGAAAGTCAGGAGGATTATATTGTGATTCGTTTTAGCTTTGTTGTGCATCTTTGTTCTAATAAGCTTCCAAATTCCCTAGACTTTCCTTTTCATTTTTTTAATTAAATGAAAATAATAAGAAAACTTTTGGTTGCCATGATGACCTAGGACCTTTAGTTAATCCTATTACAACAAGGCCTTCCATTCATAATAGTAACAAAGGGGTTAGTGGTAAAATTGGTGAGATTGGTCCTAAGGGTTGTAGACAATCTTCTAAAAGACAAAAATGATAATATTGATGGTTTTAAATTTAAAAATAGTGAAAATATTGGAGGTGGTATTTGATGAAGTTAAAATTGGTTCCTCTTTAGTTGGTTCAAAGAATAATATTATCCCTTCTTATTATGAAAGATTGAATAAGGAGGACCCATGATTAGTGGCTATGTCTTCCTCTTTGTATTGCTTTAATTAAAATACTAATTTGAAATGTGAGAGGCCTTGATATGTATGATATTGTAATGTGGGAAAGGTGATCCTAGGGTTTTACTAGGACTAACCACTATCCACTACAAGACATTAGGATTCAGATTGACTTGCAACCTTGAAGGTTGGCCAATCAATTTTAAATTGGAATTGCTTTTGGAGCTTTGAAATGTATTTTTGGTGGAAATGCAATGGTGTAGTTGAATGACTATGAAAATTCACTATTTTGATGTAAATACAAAAAAATTGGAAACTAAAAGTCAAATTCTGAGACCAGATCTTAAAAGAGTAGAGTATTGTGCACCTATGGTTCAAATCTGGGCCTGATTTTGGGGGACTAAGTCTCCTAGGGAGACTATGTCCTTTTTCACCTATTTAAAATATATTTTCACAATCCTCAGGAGCTAGATCAAGGACTTCTTCCTTTCAATGCTCACTATTGGATCTTTATTAGATGTTGAGGTAACCAAGTTTTCATATGTTGTCAAATTGTAGGATTTTAATGCAACAATGAACAAATAATCTTCATTCTTCCTCCAATATTCTTTAGATATGCAACCTACACATACAAAAAGAGAGGAAGGGTTGTGCCATATAGGGGCTTGCCTCAATCAAACCTCATGTTGTTTCCACCTCCACAGTGACAAAGTTGATGAAAGATAGCTTATCCTTTTGAGGGATAGAGGCTAAATGATAAAATAAATTATGAATCAACAATGGATTACAATTCACCACCCAAATCTAATTCTCTTGAAGGACTAAAGTCATGCACATCACCTTAAGGCTTGTTTTGCTTGAAAGACCTATAAGGGTTAGTATAAGCAAAATGATAGCATAAACACGAAAAAAATCACATGAAAATTGACATGAAGGAAATGGATTGGAATTGATTTTCCTTAATTAACCTAATTGACCTACATTCCCTAATATGTAAATTGTAAGATCTTGACAATGCACAACCTGAAACAATAGTTTGCAGACAGATCTGGGAAGTGTAGAGGGTTGTGTACCTACTTAGAAAAATTAGATTCAACCACTGTAGGAAGAAATAGTCACCAAGGGGCATATAAGTCCTTGTAAGGGTGTCCTACTCAAGTTTTGGGATCCTCTGATGGTAGATTTGAGACTTCTATTTCTGCTTACAAAGTTTTCAAAACACTATCCGATAATTTTGTAGGTGATTTTTCGTGGCTTGACAAGATTCAGGGATTTGAATGCAACAATGGACAACTTGTCTTCAATCCCCCGTCAATCCTCTTCAAACCTAAAACCTGCACATTCAAAGAGAGGGAAAATGTTGGGCCATTTAGGGGCTTGCCTTAAAGTCAAACCCTGTGTAAGTGTTTCCACTTCCACAATGGCAATGCCAATGATAAATGGATAATTGAAAGGAAGGAATGATGAAATTACAAAGTGTTGCAACTCACCACCCTTCAATGGCTTCCTTGAAGGATAGAAGTCATGCACATCTGCTTAAGGACTTGGATCTTGCTTTCTTGAATACTTGAATTCTTTGGAGACCTACAAAAGTGTTAGCCTTCACAAAATAGTGACAACATGAACACACATAGAATTTGACATGATGTTGGATCTTGAATTTCTGCAATAAATCTCTGAAAATGATGCTCTTGTCTTGCTCTTGAATGCTCTTGACAATAGTTTTTGCCAACAATTTTCTTGTTAGATTTAAAATGATGCAATAAATAGGTATTTATATGCAATTATTCTAATTTCCAAAAAATTAAATCCCAAAAGCTGACATTTGAAATTTAAATTTTGAATGTTAAAATGCTGACACCAACATACTAAAAATTGGTCCTCGACAGAATAGAGAGACCCATACGCCCATGGGCACATATGGGTCCTAGCCCTATTTTATAGGACACAATGTATTAGGGAAAAATATTAATTCCTGGCATTTTTTCAATGCTTGCAATCTCTTGGAAAATGATAAAAATAGGCCTTATAATGCATAATTTAAGAAATTAGGGGATCAAATTAGGATCAATAATTTAGGGGGAGCGAAACATAGTGTGAAATTGTCAAGGGTGACAATTTTTGACACTACAAAAACTTTCAAGACATGCAAGAACCTTGACTTAAAACCTCCTTAAGTGACTTGAAATGACTTTCACTTGGCCCATTGTTGCAAAATACTCCAAATCTCCCTTGTTTAATAAGGACTTTGTAAATATCGAGGAGAGGATCCAAAAATAAATTTTTTAAGGACCCCTTTCTCTTAAGGAGAAAAGGTAGGAAACCTAAAAGTGAAATGGGAAAAGGGAGTACCTGTTAGGATGGGGCGTGTGTGCAAATCACAACACATTGTAAGTAGCCATCTCTAGAAGATGATGTGTGTCTTGCTATACTAAATCACAAGGAACCAAAACTATGGCAACACAAGCATCATCAAAAGCTGCAGTAGATGAAGGAGATGGAATGCACATGTCAATAGATCCTCAGTGGATGAAACAATACCAAGATTCAAATGACCATACTGAATCTCCTCAAAAATTTCCACACTAGATTCCTCAATGTGAACATATGTCGAATCAATAGTAGGAGAAAAATGTGAGAAGGTGTAGACAAAATATTAGTGATCAACCTCCCCAAGTGCAATTGTATCTTTGCTATGCAAAACCCAAATTATGAAAAAATCTAGTGTGAACTCAACACTCTTGCTTGCTCCACCATGTGTGATCTGATAGATAGAAAGGAAAATGGTTGAGAATGAAGGCACACAAAGAACATTATTGAATGCTCCACCATCCATTTCAATGGATCCCTTCCCACAAAATTGCATATATGTGTTGTTAGCCATCAGGATGTGTGATGATGAACAAGTCTCAAATGAAGAGAACATACTCTTTGATAAAGCCATGTGATGTGATGCTCCTAAATCAAGTATCCACCTCTCTGACTCATAATTTGCAACTACAACAAGTGCTTTCCCCTTATTTCTATTAGACTTTGATGATGAATAACAAAATGAACCCTTTGATGATGAAGACTCATTGATTTGATGCTTCTTAAGAAGATGCTTCAACTCATCATTTTTTTCTAAATAAAATTGATGTTCACCATGCCCTATATTCTTGAAATATGCACATGTAGGCTTCTCCTTCTTAGATGATTCCCCTTTAGAGGGAGAGGATTTAGATTTTTTATGTGTCTTGTTCTTTTTCTTCTTATCAAGATTCCTTGATTCTTTCTATACCTTAGACTTAGTAGCCAACAATGCTTATGACTTGGAAGAATTGATTAGACCCATATTAGTTAACTTCACTTCCTCTTGGATTAGGATATTTGCAAAGTCATCAAACTTAGGATAACCATATGATGCTCCAATAGAAAGGGTATGAAAGCCAAAATCGAACACTGAATACTCAAAACCAAGCTTGGATAACACATTCAAAATCAATTATTTTTACCATGATCATAGTATAGGATAACTACACCGGATCCATATGGATTTGAGGTATATTTAATCCACTAAGCCATGATCCCAATGCAATGGTATTTGAAAGCATCAAAACTAAAAAAACATTAAACTAAACATGAAATAAACATGAAAGCTTGAAGGTCACAATCAGGGGATGATGGCGTTTCGGTCTGCAACTGCAAGGAGCCGAGCTAGGGCATCTGAGCCCTAGCTCATGTTTGCTTTCTCTATTTGTGCGAAGGTTGGGGTGGGCGTATGCTTCGTTCTGTAGGGGGGTTAATCTTTTTGTTGTGGCTATTCTTTGATGCTCTAGCCTAGTTGTGTTTGGCCATTTTTCCTACGCGGGAGGGTTTCCTCTGATCTGCTATGTCTCGGGCCAGATCTTTCCTATGCATGTTTGTCCCAGGCCATTTGGCAGCTATGTCTCAAGGTGAGCCATCTAGGGTTGCACTCGAGATGGATTTTCATGTTGTGGTGGGCTTGAAATCGCCAAGACAAGGAACGAGGGTTTTTGAAAACACCCTCTTCTCTCTGAATACAGGGTCTATGGAATCGAATTCGTCTGGTGGATCTCGGATCTCGAAGATTAATGGCTGCCTTGAGCATTGCAAAGAGAGACCTAAATTGGTGATTCCGATTGAGATGATTGTTGAGGATATTGAATATTATTCAAAGCATTCTTTGTACTACAAATTTTGGGGAATGAGAGTGTCTCTACAATTTTTGGAAACTTGGGCTTGGAGGACTTGGGAGCGAGAGGGTGAAATGGAGGTCACGCTGCTTGCAAATAATTTTTTCATGGTCACATTTATCTGCTTGGCTGATCGCAATAGGGTTTTTGAGGGGGGGCCCTATTTTCACAACCAAGTTGGGTTGTTCGTCAAGCCATGGCATGCAGGCTTTAATCCCTCAGAGGAGCTTCTGAATCGTGTTCCGGTGTGGGTTTGATTGCCTAGATTTCCAATTGAATGTTGTCGTGAGGATGTTCTGCACATGCTTGCTTTGATGCTTGGGAAGCCAGTGGGGTCTTCGACACAAACCCTAGGTAAGAAAGTAATAACTTTTGCTCGAATTTGTGTGGAAATTGATTTGAGTAGGCCTTTGCCAGATGCTTTTGATATGTGTGTGGGTCCCCATTCTTGGGTACAACATTTGAATTACGAAACCCTTCCTTTCTGATGTCGCCTCTGTCATGAATATGGTCACCTGTTGTGTAGATGCCCAAAGGCTAAGCCTGTGGTGCCTCAGCATCCACCTCCTCGTAACAATCCTGATGTTGATAAGGGGAAGAATCCTATTTTTGTTGAGGGTGCAGATGCTGAGGGTTATGTTCCTATAAAGGATGGTAACCAGAATAGAGGACAAAAGATGACTTTGATGGAGAGACAAGTTGAGGATACTTTTAACAGGTTTGAGGTCCTGGATGATTTGGGTCAACAAGAAGTTAATCCAGGGTTAATAAGTGTGGATCCAGGTGTGGTTGGTTATGTTCTGGAGGATCACACTTCCATTACTCCTCCTGCTCCATAGGAGGAGTCTTCCATACCTATGGTCACTGATGTGCAGGTTGGGGCTCAGGTGTTGTCGGGTCCAAATGTTGAGTTGGGGCAAGGGGATGGAAGCACGTCTTTCCCTGCATGGAATGTTGGATCGGATGTGGCTAAGAGTAGCAAGCCTTCTCCTCAACTGGGCATTTTGCAAAAGGATGGCAAGAAGGGGGGGTCAGAGAAAAGTGTTAAACTTGGCAGGAAGAAAGATTTGGAAAAGATTAAGATGATGGGGGAGACTTTGGTGGAGTCAGAGTCTGTTAAGACCCTAGATTCTCATTTTTTGACTCCTTTGAAATGATCATTATTTCATGGAATGTAAGGGGCTTGAACAGTGGCCCTAGACAAAAAGTTGTTCGTGAGTTGGTAAGAAGTCATTCTCCTGATGTTCTTTTTCTTCGGGAGACCAAGTTATCTGTTGAGTGCATGATGGGTTTAGTGCCTAAGTTGTGGAAGAATGGTCAATGCTAGTGTATTGGGGCTCAGGGATTCTTGGGGGGTGTGGCTTGTTTCTGGAACCCTCAGAAGATTCAACCTTTGTGGTGGTTATCCTTCAAGTCCTCTTTATCCATGGTTGCCTCGTGTCCTGAGTCGAGAGAGTTTGTTCTTTTCTCCAATGTTTATGCACCTGTTGAGTTCCAAGGTAAACTTCTTTTATGGACACATATTCATTTTGTTCGTAGCCTATTTCCCTATCATCCTTGGATCATTGCAGGGGACTTTAATGCTATTACTGAATTAGCTGAGAAACGGGGTGGTATTGCAAGACTAGGGCCTTCTGCTTTGTTGTTTCGGGACAATATATCTGCTCTCAATCTTGTTGATATCAAACCTAGCAATGGTCAATCTACTTGGAACAACAGAAAGGTTGGTGATAGTTGCATTGTTGAATGACTGGATCATTTCATGGTCTCCTGCTTTTGGGTTGGGGGAATGTGGTCTTCTGGTTCTGAGATATTAGACTGGAGAGGTTTGGATCACTGGCCTATAAAGCTAGTTATCTCTTCTGCTCGGATGCCTCGAACGCCAACCTTCAAATTCCAGCTAATGTGGCTGCAGGACCCTGACATTTATGGATGTGTTGTTGAATGGTGGAGGTATGGTAGACTTGCTTATGGTACTGCAATGTATAATTTTTCTAAGCTCCTTCAATATGTTAAGTATCAGCTTAAACGATGGAACTGACATTGCTTTGGAAGCATTTACCATGCGAAGCTTGTTGTACAAGCTGAGCTGAACGGTATTACTAGGTTGATTAGGGAGGATGGGGTGTCTGAGGATTTGTTGCGGGATGATGCTAGGTCATTGAAAGCTCTAGAGGAGTGGGAGCTGAGGGAGGAAATATACTGGAAACAAAAAGCTCAGATTGAGTGGCTTCGGGAGGGAGACAAGAATACTGCCTTCTTCTTCAATTCGGTGAAGGCCGGACATCATGGTAATTCTATCTCAACTTTGGTGACTGACATGGGAGAGGTTCTTTCTTCTACTCAGGATATCTCAAATGAAGTTGTGTAGTATTTTGCTTCTTTATTCAGGGAGGACTCACAGGGGGACTCAATTGAAGAGGCTCAGGTACTCTCTTGTATTACTTCTTTGGTCTCTTGGGAGATGAAGGAGCATCTTATGAGTGATATTTTGCTGGAGGAGCTGGAGAAGACTATTTTCCAGATGAAGAAGGGTAAAGCTCCTGGTTCGAATGGCTTCCCGATTGAGTTCTTCCAGGAATTTTGGGAGATTATCAAGTTGGATTTATTGGTAGTTGTTCAAGAGTCTCAAAAGAATAAGCAAATGCTTCGGGCCCTCAATTCTACCTTCCTTGCTCTAATCCCCAAGGGTGATGGGGCTGATCGGTTAAGTCATTTTTTCCCCATTTCTCTTTGCAATGTTATTTATAAAATTATCTCTAAGTTGATTGCTGATAGGTTAAAAAAGTGGCTTTCACTGCTGATTTTTGAGGAACAGAGTGGTTTTTTGGTGGGATGCCATATTTTGGATGGGGTGGTTATTGCTACAGAGACTATTCATTCTATGGCCAACTCCAAAGATAAGGCTATGTTCATCAAGCTTGACGTGGCCAAGGCTTATGACAGAGTTTGATGGTCCTTCCTCCAAAAAGTTTTGGGGGCCTTTAGTTTTGAGGAGGAGTGGATTCGCTGGGTTATGAGTTGTGTGAATTCAGTTTCTTTCTTTGTTTTGATTAATGGGGAGCACTCTGAACTCTTTGGTGCTTCACGGGGTTTATGACAAGGCGACCCTCTCTCTCCTTACTTGTTTCTTCTTTTGGTGGAAGGTTTGGGACGGTTGATAAAAAGGAATGTGGAGGGGGGTTTCATTCAAGGATGGCAATGGGGAGGTGGCTTACCAGTGCAATCTCACTTACAGTTTGTGGATGACACTGCTTTGATGGGAATGGATACTATTAGGGAGGCTTCAAACATGCGCAAGGTGTTGGATGTTTATCTTGCTGCATCAGGCCAATCAATTAATGAGGGCAAGTCTTCCATTTTTTTCTTCAATACTCTAAACTCCATTCAAAGGAGAATTTCTCATATTCTCATATTTCATATTGGGGATCTCCCACTGACCTACCTTGGGATTCCTATTTTAGTTGGTAGGCAATCTAGGGATTCTTGGCAGGCTATTTTGGAAAAATTTCATGTCAAAGTCACTCATTGGACCCTTAGCTGGCTGTCTTTTGCGGGTCGGGTTTAGTTGCTCAAATTTGTGGTTCAAGTTCTCCCTCTTTATAGGTGTATGATTCAGGTGGCGCCAGTGGGCTTTGTTAGGGATCTTGATTCCTTAGCAAGACAATTTTTATGGGCTGGTAGTTTATTATCTTCCAAGTGGAGCCTTGTTAGATGGAATGTTGTTTGTAGCCCTAAATAGTTTGGTGGTCTTGGGTTAAAGCAGTCTTTGTTGTCTGGTACGGCTCTGGCTGCTAAATTGTATTGGCATTGTGTGTGGAACAGGACCAGGTGTGGGCCAGAATTTTGACGCAAAAGTACTTTCCAGGGATTCCTCAAAGTGATATCCCTCATTATAGCTTGACAGGGAAGGGATCTGTGATTTGGAATACTCTCAAGAAAGGGGCTACACTCATTAAGGGTGGCTTATTCTGGATTTGCAAGAGCAGGTCGGAGGCACATTTTTGGCATGATGCTTGGGATGGTCACCCTCCCATTGTTTCTCAGTATCCTCATTTGCTTACATTATGCCAGAGGTTTTGTGAAGCAGGATGGTCGAGGGTGTGCAACTTTAAGTCTCTTTCCTTTCAAGGGCAGTTGGTAGAGGCAAGATGGAAGAATCCAGAGGAATGGCCTATTGTTGGTATGGAGGAGGAGTGCACTGAGCTTCATTGCATTCTTTCTTGTCAAAGTTGTAGCTCCCTCATGGATCAGGATGTGTTGGCTTGGTCTCCTAACCCCAAGGGTGCTTACACTATTTCTTCTGGGTATCAGGAGTTGCTTTCCCAACAGATTGAAGGGGTGGAGGTTCATTGGTGGAAGAAAGTTTGGAATAAGTTTTCTTGGCCAAAGTGTAATTGCTTTATTTGGAATTTGGCTTGGAATAGGTGTTTGACTTGGGATAATATCTGAAAGAGAGGTTTTCCAGGCCCATCTAGGTGTGTTCTCTGCGGGTGTGGGGAGGAGGACTCTCCTCACTTGTTCTTTCATTGTTCCTTCACCTTACAGCTCTAGCATTTTTGGTGGGGTGTTTGGAAAAGCCCATGCATTCATGCCTCCTCCTTGGTTGAGTTTTGGATTAGTCTGGGGAGGCCCCCCTCCTTGGCCTCTTTCTTGCAGGATGTTTGGTATGTTGGTCCCATCTTTCTACTTTGGAAAGTTTGGTTGGAAAGGAATCGAAGAATCTTTCGAGGTGAAAATTTGGGGATTCAACAAGTTTGGTTTAGAATTGTGGGAATGATCCAAGAGACAATCGAAGCTAAAGGTGAGATTATGTTGCCGTTAGAGAAAGGAGATGCTAAGATGGTTGATCGGCTGGGTATTCAGGGGCTATCTTCAGCTTCAGCTTGGGTTAGGAGAGGTAGGCGTGTGAAGCAAAAATCTCAAAGGGTGGGGAGTTGGATGCCCCCTCCTACTGGCTTTTTGAAAATTAATACTGATGGCTCATCTAGGGGAAATCCTGGACCTACTGGGATTGGCGGGGTTGGCAGGGATTCTTCTGGATTAGTGGTTTTTTATTTTTTCTGCTAATGAAGGGATACAAACTGTCAATAGGATGG
>VDFB02106431.1:0-19435 GCA_007258455.2 Sequoia sempervirens | reverse complement strand
CTCTAATTTCTCACTCTTCTTCTCTTTCCTAACTTTGAGAAATCAAACTCTTTTATGTTTTCCATAAACACAATTTTCGTAAAACTCCAAGTCAATCTGCTTCAGACCTAGTAGCAAATTTATGGAGTGAAGGATCTTCATCCCTTTCTCACTCATGTGCCTAAGTCTATGATGCCTCAATTCTATTTTTTTCCTTGTAGCAAGTGTTATAACTATCTCAGTAGCAACTATTTTTGTAGTAGCTAAGGTAGAATAAGTATTACCAGTACACAAATACAATGTTCCTACCTTTTCACCTTTAGCTACGACTAATGCACCTTAAGTGACCTTCTAGACTTTTTTTCTGAAAAGGTAACTGTGCAACCCTCACTACCCAGTTGTCCTATAGAAATTAAATTCCTTCTCAAATTTGGAAAATGTCTTTCCTCTTGTAGCAACCATTCATTTCCATTCTGCAACTTTATTTTTATCTTTCCTTTTCCAACAATATGATAGGGTTCATCATCACCCAAATATAACTATTCAAAATCACCTTTAACATAATCTACAAAATATTTCCTATGGGGTGTGACATGAAATGAAACCCCTGAATCTTTTACCCAATAATCATTAGCATTATCTAAACATAGAATTAAAGCATCCCACAATTTATTACTTGCAACATTAGCTTCCTTATTGTCATCACGTTGTCTATCTCCTTGTTTTCCCTTTCGAGACCAACAATCCTTCTTCAAGTTTTTGGATTTCCATAGAGCCAACAATCCATTTTTCCTCTAGATTTAGATCTATCTTTCTTTGACTTCCCACAATTTGTTGGACTTTTTCCTCTCTCCTTTTTTCTTCCCCTATTCTCTACAATCAAAGCATTACCCGATGTTGAACTCTCACCTGTGCTTTTCCATCGCATTTCTTCGCTAAGGATAACACCAACAACATCATCAAATTTCAATGTATTTTAACCAGAGACAAAGTTACTTACAACCATTACCAAGCTATTCCAGCTTTTTGGCAAAGAAAATAAAACCAAGAGAGCCCTCACCTCTTCATCAAAATTCAATTTTACAAAATTTAGTTGACTGGTAATCATATTAAACTCATTTAAATGATCTATCACATATCCATATTCAATCATTTTTAGATTAAACAAATGCTTCGTGAGAAATACTTTATTTGAGGCTGAGGGTTTTTCATACAATTTAGCCAAAGCTTCCATCACATTATCTGTTGTCTTTGCTTCTGTTATATTGAATGCCACAAATGGTGCTAGGCACAACCAAATGGTTCCCAATGCCTTTTTATCCAGAATCTCCCATTCTTCATTGGACATCATAGCATCTTTATTTGCTTTTCCTTGCAATGGCTGCCATAGATCCTTTTGATACAAATAATCTTCCATCTGTATCTTCCATAATTGATAATTTAGGCCGTTGAACTTTTCAACCTTGAATTTTCCTTCTTCCATTGATCTTGGGGCACTCAAATCTAGAGGTTTCTTGCCAATCAACCGAAATACACATGGCTCTGATATCAATTGTTATGATTCAGGAAGATTGGAGCAATAAACATTAAAAATTATATGCAAATTAAATAACCCAAAAATAACAATGAAGAATAACACAAAAGAGATCAACACATAAATTTAGAATGGTTCACCCAATATGGGCTACATCCACAAAAATTCAGCCACCCAATGATTTTATTATCCAGTGTAAAACAAATTACAATAGATCGTGAATGTCATACCGCAACATACATCCCAGCCGCTTATTACAAGCCTTTTAGAAACTTCTAGAATTAGGGTTTTACAAAGTTGGTTAAAAACAACTATTGACCCCTTGACGTGTTAACAGGAAAACCTTGACGTGTTAGCGGGAAAACCTTGGTATGTTAACGAAAAAATATTTCGAGGGATACGCCCCTGAACCCTCGTGTCAGGGGTTGTCGCCCTTGAACCCCCAAACCCTGATGAGGATACGTTATGAGTGTACAATATTTGCATGATTAGTCACCACATATCAACAATCTCCCACTTGGAGACTGATTAGGCTCCACACTAAACAACACCCTCATAAAATAAGGCTTCCTTCTAGGGCAAGTCAAGCCAACAAAATATCTATTGTTAGATTTGAGACCTAATCATGAATAGTCCAAATTTACAATAATTATTTATATACAAAAAATTTGGCTTTCGGGGGTGCTGTCCTAGAGCCCCCACTAGGCATGTGGCTCTCAAACCCCTCGTGGAGAGGGGGTTAACACCCCCACGCTCTCTCATGCTTACTTATCAACTATAAACCTTATGTAATAGGAAGGTTGAGACGCATTTTCCCAACAATTATGCCTATTTTGCATATGTCTTAATTTGATGTATTGGTGATGGTATGGTTGTTTTATCTTTCTGAGTTGAAAAAATTAATTAAATCTTATGTGTGTTCTAAATTTAAGTGAGATTTTTTCTCGGATTTGCGCATGCTTGATGGCATTATGATTTGATGAGATCTAAAAATCATATGGTTAAATTCATTTCCCTAGAAGATTACATCATTGTTAACAACAATTGTGTGAACATCTAGTTGCTTAATAATGGTTTCTAAGATTTTGTTTAAACGTTCAAAATTGTTTGATATAAGGGATCATATCATTGTCTGTTTAGTTTAGAATTTATTCAATTCTTCCTCATTACTTTAAATATTTTGAATTTTTTCTTTTAGAATCAATCTGAAATCATTGAAAAGAGCATTTAATTGGTAAATCTACATTGTAAAATCTAAATGTGTAATTCATTGTTTGAACATTAATCTATCATTGCATGTCAAAAAATTCATTTCAAAAAAGTATAATTTCCCAAGCCCCTTATTGAAACACATTAACAACGACCACTTTGTTGTCCCACACAGTCAAGACCTGTAGAAAGGAATCTTGGAGTAGATTTCTACTTTTCAAGAGGAACAATAACTTGTTATTGTTTAGCAAGTTGTGAGTGTTAACACCACCCTCAACAATATTCTCAAGTGAATTCAAGTATCATATTATCCAATCTAGACCATAGTGCCTTGGACATGAGTAATTTGGTCATCTAAGGTTCCCAAGTGTAATAATTGTGTGGTATAAGGTGCTCATAAGAAAGTTTTCTAGCATGTGTATGTTTAGTTTTGAATTTTATAAAGTAACTAATATTAGTTTGAGTGTTTTTTTAATTTTTAAAGGTATTGCAAGAGGGACATTTACCCCCCACAACAAGAAAAATCACATCCTTTGGCAAATTTGATAGCTAAAAATAAAAAATAAGAGTTCACTTTAGATTTACTCTTTATGTACTTGATATTTTTTTTGAAAAAGTAGGTCTAAGAACTATGTTGAACTCTAAATTAGTTTTCCAACACTGCAAGAATTATAAAAAATAGAGATCTAATTTAAAAGTTGTAAGATCAGAAGGAAAAATAAGTAGATCTAACTTTAATGGGCAATAAAACTCAATAACATAAAACTATGGAGAAAATACTTTAGCACCACTAGAAAGTACTCAAAAATATCTTATCGAGGATATCTTATTTGCAAAAAAGTTGAGTTTGTATGCCCAAATTATCCCTAATTCCATAAAATTTCTCTTTTGTGGCAAAAAATAGATTAGGGGCTAAAAAAAGGCCCATAATCGCCTAGGTGTTAGGTTTAGCCACTGGTCACTAGACATTAGCATTTGGTCACTAAACATTAGCACTTGGTCACGAATGTGACTACAAGGTAAGGGCTATAGTGGGATTAGGCAATGGAATAATGTGAAGTGATCGTGGTGACAATGATCAAATGGTCATCAAGCAACAAGTAGGTGGTGTTAGAAACCTGTAAAAAAATCAGCCGCTATAAAGTTTAAACTCACCTAAAAACCATAAATATTGCTAGAAAATGTAAAAAAAATCACTGCATCAATTTTTGGTATTAAAAAATTTCATAAGAGCACCAAATAAATTACGTAGTGTTGTACCCCAAATTAAAAATTTTGCTACACTTAGGCATTTTGAAGAAATGAGTAAAATTCTTGTCAAAACTGTCAAAAAAGGTCAAAATTGGGGTTTACATGTCTTGCATGAGGGGAAAAAACCTGAAATTTTTCAAATCTGACGATCTAGGTTTGCTCAGAGTGACCAAGTCTACAAAACCCAGATCTCAGTTTTTCAACCCTACTTTTTAGGAAAATTGCTATTTTTAAAAAACTTTCTAAAAATAGAAACTTTTTTTGGGTTTCTTTGAATGACGTTGGCAAATTCTTTTCTAAAATATAAAATTTCTAAAAATAGAAAGTTTGGCTTCTAGGGTTCAAACTAATTTTAATTGGTCAAAAATACTTCCTCATCAGGCTAGTGTAGCCAGAATCACAAAACAATCAGTTTTGCCCTAGTGGGTCTATTATGCTTTTTTTAATTTCAGAAAGCATTTCAGGAGCTCTGAAGCCATTAATGGAGGTCAGTCAGCTGCCAGGTGTTAGATTCAAACATTCAAGCACTGAAAAAAAGATGAGAAACGGTGGATGTGCATGCAGATCGAAGAACAGAGAAAGGAAGCTGTGAAAGTTGAAAAATGCAAAATTTTGGCTAACACTGGAGACTCCAGGCACCCTAGCTCAGTCTAGGCGCCTAAACCTTCATGCCTTAGAAAAAATTTCATCTCCAATAAGCAAGGCAGAGACAAGCATGTCAAACGAAGGAAGAAGTTGAAATCTGCAAAATAAAAACTAACTCTGCCAACTCTAGGCACCTTAGAAGGAGATAGACGCCCAACTTTTCAAGGCATCAAATGATGAAATTAGGGTTTGTGCTCCAAAAAAATCTTGCTCAGATTCTTCTCAGCTCCGCAATGAGTCTAACAATGTAGTCATCAGATCAACTAATCATCTAGAATTTGAGGTCAAACAGAGAGGTCACAACCAAGAGATAAAATGCAAACCATGAAAATTTAACGAAAAATATTCTAAGCCTGGGAACTCTAGGCGCCCTAGTCAGGTGGCCAGGGGTGCCTAGCCTTTTGGAGCACTAAATCTAGTAGTTAGGGTTTGCAAATGTGCTCAATCTCTTCATAATTCTATTAGCTTCGCAGTGGATGTCTTCGTCAGATCATCAAACTTGTCAATCACCGGAAAATCCAGATCAAGTTGAAGGTATAACATGAAGGTTCAAGTTTGATGAATGAAAATCAAGCAAAAAATGGCTAAGTCTGAAGGAGTTGGGCACCCCAAAAGGAGATAGGCACCCAAGATTTTGAGGGCCAAAATGGATGAATTTGCAGACAAAGCCTCCAGGATGACTTCTTCAGATTTGAAGTAGCTCTCTAATGCAATCATCAACACGTTCGTCGGAGTTGATAATCATCAGACATCGAAGGCGAAAACATAAGGAAAAACATGAGAAAAATGACAAGAAGTCAAAAGTAAGGTGAAAAAAATAGAAAATAATCTAACTCTGGAGGAGTTGGGTGTCCCAACTAGCCTGGGGCGCCAAGCTTTTGACCCCCAAAATTCAACTTTTAGGAGATGCAGCTCCCAGGAGACCCCCATCAAAATCTTCTCAGCTATCCAGTGAATTTGATAGTCAGTCGATTGGATCAATCTAGCTCCAAGAATCAAGAATTCATCAGAAGATCAAAGGGAAACAAGTAAAACTTGGAGAAAATAAAAATGGCTAACACTGGTAATGGTGGGCGCCCCAGGAGGAGATAGGCACCCATGATTTTGAAGGTCAAAATGAAGTTTTTAGCCAAAGTTTCCTCCAAAAAAATCTCTCCAAATTCGATCAAGCTCTTTGAGGAATCATTCAACTTGTCAATCAGATCAATCTAGAAGCCACAAATCAAATCCCAACTAGGGTCTAAAATAAAGAAAAAGCTGAAACTCAAAGAAAAATGGTTGTCTGAAGAAGATAGGCGACTCCAGCCAAGAAGGGCACCCAAGAAGCTATGCCTTAGCCAATTTTTTTTCAAATTTTCATGAAGAAGATAAAATGTCCAAGTTCAATGCACAAGCTCAGGCTAGGGTTTGAAGGACTTAAAGCAAAAGAAAGTAAAATTTCTCAAGCCTAAAACTTATTTAAGATGTCTTTGCCTTCCATTTCTTCATAATTTTTGTAGGTGGTGTCCAAGGGAGAGAAGAGCAAACATAAATAATTTTTCTTTTCAAGATTCAAGAGCCAAAGCTTGCTGATTATTCTAAGTTCTTCATAAATTTCAGACCAACAAATAAAGAAGCTCTCTTCTTCATTTTTTTTTCATCCAAAACATCAATTCTTTGAAGGAGGTCAAGGTTTTCAATTTTCAACAATCTAGGTCTTCTCAGTTCATGATTCTGAACAATTTTGAAGAAATTTTTCAAGTTGTAGTAGCTGCTTTTTTTGATGCATGTCCAAGGAACCATCAAAATTTTCAAAACTTGATCGTCTAGGTCCTTCTAAAACATACTTCTCAACAAAATCCAGGTCTCAAGTTTTTCAGGAAAATTTTTAGAATCTAGGGTTTTTTGCTTTTTCAATTAGCCTTCAATATTTTTAACATCTGATCAACTGGGTTCATCCAAAATGTGCTTCTGAACAAAACCCAGGTGCCAGCTATTTTCAAGAGAATATGAAGAAATTAGGGTTTGCTGCTTTTTCATTCTAAACTCAAAATTTTCAAAAACGGGTGATTTCGGTCTTCTTGTAATGGAATTTTGAACAAAACCCATATCTTAGAAAATTTTTGAAAAAAATTCATCCGTTTGAAGAAGAGAAAAACCAACAAGCTAAATTTAGAAAGTTGTGCAAAACTTGTCTGAATATAGGTGAGTTTACAGTCAATCTTCAAGGTGTTCAGTATGGAGTACACTCCCATCGAGTTCAAGACCAAATCAACACTATATCATGACTTCATCAAAATAGCTGAGACTGATTTGCACCATATCAAACCCGTATTCAACTTGCAATCATTGGAAAATGCAGGAAACATTGCAGTCAAACACCTTGGTCACTCCAAACTACTTGTAGCAGCATCCATTCCTATTTTAGTGCAAAGTTTGGAGTTTGTAATTGCTTGCATCGAGCATTACAATCCAGCGACTTGGGAGATTCGGTTAGTAGATGGTAGAGTGATTTGTAGCCTGAAACCATACATGATTGAAAAATGCTTCTCAATACCACTTGGTCTAAAAGTGTAACTATCTCCAAGGAAGAATGTGAAAGGGTATGGGACATGCATAAAGAGAAATACAACAAGAAAGTTGCACAAAAGTGGATGAAAGAAAAACATAAGACTCTGCCAAAGAACATCAGGTGAGGGGAATTCAAAGATGAAATTTCTATAATAATCACCCTGCTCAACCGAATTACTGGTCAAGAGGATGCTACAAAATTCCAGCCCTAGATGTTCTATGTTATACCTCATATCACGAAGAAGACAAAATTCTATGGTTGTTCAAATTTAATCAGTGATAGCCTCCATCAACAAATAACCAAACA
Organism: Sequoia sempervirens; assembly: GCA_007258455.2. Lineage (NCBI taxonomy): Eukaryota > Viridiplantae > Streptophyta > Pinopsida > Cupressales > Cupressaceae > Sequoia > Sequoia sempervirens. Next base: position 11,960 of record VDFB02106431.1, on the reverse strand, counting down.
CTTCCAAATTCATGAGTTCCATATGATCTCCTACCTTGTTTGCCTAGTGGCCTTCCAAGGAAAATTCAAAGGGTTGAATACTGTGGAGTCTCTAAATGTGCAACACGTCTATAATTACTACCCTTAGCTAGAGTTCACAGAGTCATCACACCATTACAAAAGGGTAAACGAGGCTTTCCTGATGCATACAGTGCAAGACCTGGATAATGAGTTTCACGTACACATTTTATCAACTACCAGGGTAGCAATGGCAGAGTAGGAAGATTGGTTTATTCAGTTTCCTACCTTCACCTACATTAGAGTCTACGGCTTCTCCAGTACTGCACTCATGTTGTTGAGGTACCCATTAGATGAGGTTGTTTTTATGGAATTCCTAAGACAAGCATATGATGTCCACACTATTTTGTAGAATAGAAAGAATCCTGCCTTCAGTTTTCCATTTGGGTTGGGAATTTACACATGCAGATCAACAATAGATGCCAAATTCATGGGTGATGAGTTGGCTAAATTTGGTCTCAATCCATACAGCGAGAGACGATCATATGACCCTCATGGTGTCTTCGCATCCCGACTTGAGAAGAACTATGCTCATGTGCCCACACTTGAATATTTTTTGGGGCAATTGCAGAGATGAGTTTGAGGTACGAAGGCGTAGTTACAACAGAATCACTCTACATCAAATGAAAGATTGCTTGTCAAAGGATATTGAGGGACTTTCAGATGATGATGGAGATGTACTTCTCCCAATGTACACTCAAAAACAAATTGAGCAAGAACCTCTTCCACAAGTCAACTAGGCCAACAAAGAAAACATCTCAGTGGAAAAGGACACACCAAGTCATTGAGTACAACAAGACTTTCTTGGTCCTCAAGAGGAAGAAATCCATTCCAATAGTAGAGCCACCAAGAATGTAGTTATCACTTCCCTCTTCCTCCAGAGCACATCCAAAGATGAAGGGTATAAGTTAGTCTCAGGAGGGTATAAAGGGCAACAGATCAACAAAGAACGTAAGAAGGTTGGACTTCTCAAATATAGTCATATAGGACTAGCCAACAGTTGAAACAAAATCTCCTCCAGAAGAATCTGTACCTCAAAAGGAAACAAAAGATGTGCCTTTAACATATGATTCTCCATTATTGCTAAGGTCTTCGCCAATTCACAAATTGATCTAGAGGATGAAGAAGATGGAGTTGCAGTTGAACCTCCCAAGGAAGTTAGTTGAGATACCACATCTTGGCTTGAGAGCTCCTTGGGAAGGAACAGAAGAAGACCTTCATATCAGTTGAATTTTGATGATCTTGACAACATTTATCAAGAGGCGCCTAAAAAGAAAGCAAAGAAACAAGTTCACTTTGAGAGAAATCCTGATGGTGAGATGATCATGGGGACTGCTACACCACCTGAAGATAGAAACAAAGATGAAGTGGATGTGGATGATTTCATAATGGTTAAAGCCAATCTTGGCAAGAACACCAGGCATGCAGATGCTAGTTTGTTCAAAGTTGCATCTAAAACTCTTCAAGAAAGAGTGTTGAAAGATGGAGAAGATAAGGCAAACCTCAAGGCTAAATTTTGGAAATTCAAGTACATTTCTAATCTTGTTCATGGCACTTCACAAGCTATTTAGTTGTTGCCACAGGTTCTAGAGACACTAGTTGATCATCAACAGTTGAGGTAGTTGGTAATATGTGGGAAGCAAACTTGAATGGATTGAAGGATTCATCATCAGAGGAAAAGAAATCTTGGCACAGATGTTTCAACTACGGAATAATGCTCACATGAATTATGCCAAGGGATTCAAGGATTTGAACAATCAATGGCAGAGGTGAAACCTAGGCACGAAATCATTATTGCAGATTTAGATACAACTTATGGCTCAATGGTTTCAAGAGAACACAAGAGGAAAATCCTTGCATGGAGAGAGCGTCACATCTTCAAGGTGAGAACCTATGAGAGGATATCTAAGGAGTTTATTGCATACAGACAAAGGGTGATTGAGGCTCTTCTGTTCATAAGTGATTTTGTTGCAAATATCCCTTCTCGGTATACTCATGATGATGGTTCCTACATTGGACTTGACGAAGTGAAAGCCCAGTTCCAAAATGTTGTCCATGGTAGTGATGACAACAATTCATTTTATGGAAGGATGAGTCAAATTTCCACGATGTCAGCGAGGTTCGAGAAAGTGGCCAATGAGGTTGAAGATCTTTTGAGATCAATTGCAGATGGCGAAGAAATCCTAGAAAAGCAAAAATTTGCTATAGATAGTATTGATGCACTTGACAGAGACATAGTTTCCAACTTTTTGGTGGATGTGATTGAGATTTAAAGCAACAATCATCTAGAAGCTTTCTTTCAGCTTCTTTCTATTCTCATCTCAATTCTTATCTACTCTTTGAAGAAGAGAAAGAAAACAAAATGTAATAGTTGGCATTACTTGTTTTCATGCTTTCTTAGGTGGTTAGATGCTTATCTTCTTTAGTTTTAGAAATAAAGCGCTTGCATGTTGGCAAGTTGAGTTGTAAAAGCAAGGGGATTGTAGGGTTCCCTACCTCTTGCTTGTCTATAAATAAGAGCATTTACTCATTGTTTTCTTTAACCATACTTGTGATAACAAATTGCTGAGCCTATTTTGCCTGCAAATTGTTGTTGTTTAGTAGATGTTCACTTTGTGTAAGAAAAAGTTTGCAAGTCTCTTTTAGCTAAATTTCTTGTTTAGTGCATGTATCTCGTGTAATCTTTGTTCTTGAGATTTGAGAAATAAAGTCTTGTGCCTATTTTTCCCTAATATAATGTCTCAAATTTTTGTTTATTGTGTTATGCTTATGTGACCTCCATTTCAACTTGCATTGAAAGTAAGTAGATGCATGTTGGAAGAAGAGTTTATCTAAGTATTTTATCAGAGAATCAAACTTTTTCCATTCTAATTCTCTTGCTCTGCATTTACTTAATCAATTAGAAACGTCATTAGAGTAGGCTAGTCATAGTTGAAATTCCAAAACAAAAAATCTCAGCTACGATGCTTGATTTTTATAACCTTGTGCTCTTAGCTGAACCAAAAAGATAGGAAAATTAGTTTTAATTTACTTTCTAGAACATCATCAAAGAGGGAGATTCCCCTCCTAATTCGAAGAGAAATTTATTTGTGCATAGCTGTCTGTTTCTAATTCGCATTCCAGAGGTGTGAATTAAAACGCCAACACGTAGTCCTATACATGAATGTCATAATTATTGTACAATAATGTAAGATTGTCATACATCTTGTACAAATCTGCAAAACTATACAATTTTTTCTTATGCAAATATTAATCACAAAAATAATTGCCTAAATTTTTTCCTATTTAAATTTCAACGAATTTATAGTCAATCTTAGGGTTTTTTAGGTGTTCTAAGTGTAATGATGAGACTTATTTTTCTCTAAGATGCAAATATCTCAAAGAAAGATAGAAAGTTATAGATTTGGAGCTCTGATGCAATGTTGGAGTTGATATTTAAACCCCATAGCTCCCAAAGATCACCCGCGTGCTCAAACCATTTATTAAAAAAGAAAGAAAAATAATTGATTTTCTATGAAAACCTTGAGGATTATATTGATCTAATAATGAATGAATAGATCATATACAATCAATTACCCTTGAAAAGGATAGATAAACCTTAGATGAGGATTTAGATCGTGAAATATGTTCTAATCCTATGACTTGAGACAAAAAATCATATGATCTAAGTAATCTTAGGTAAACTAGTGTAGAAATAGACCTATTAATTAAGTAGGTATTACCTTTTTACTCTATCATTGAGATGGTGGTAAGAAATCATGTTTTAGTTGTTTGATTGAAATTTCATAGGTACACACATTTTTAGATTAAAGACAAAGAAAGAGTGAAAGAAGTGTGTCAGTTTGCAAAATTGTTTGAAGAAGATAATACATACCTAACCTCTCTTCTTGGTGATTTTTTCCCCACAAGGGTTTAAACATTTAACTTTATATAATGTTTTATTGATTTCTTTTGTTTTCGGTTTCAATTTCTAAATCCATTAGTGGTATTCTACAATTAAACACACTTAATTTAATTGTAATTCATGAAAAATCATACTTAATTTCAAATTTGCACACTTAGTTTAATATTTTCATATTGTATTAGTTTACCTTTTATTCACAATTTATTGTCATCTTTGAATCATAATTTATGTTTGTTTCTGTAAGGTTCTATATTGTCACCTTCATGAGTTAAGATTGGAACTTTTGATTTTATTGTGGCACCTTTTGATATCGAAGCGATAACACTTGAGCATAGTTTAGAGATATCATACATCTTGATCTTTCTTCTCTCATATTTCTTTTAGGAATGGAAATATATCCAACATATTTCTTCTCAAGGGGAGAAATGTTCTTTGATGATCATGTACTATTTTCAACATTCAATGTTGAACATCTACCATTAATCCAGGAGATTACTTGAAGGGGGGTTGCATGGTCTCTCTTCATTCTCTATTGATGCAGGTTTGTCCTACATGTTTTCTCATTCATATCTTTTGGGGGTTTCTATTATTGTACATGAGTACCTAATCAGAGCTAATTGTTGGGACCCATTTAATATTTCACATTTCTCCTAAGTTGCACTTAAAGAGGGTGTTGGTGTAATTATTTAACTACATCTTATCATACAAATTTATTTAAGTAATTTTTTTTTATTACTTACGTAGGGTAGGATAAATGAGTACATATCATTTCATTTTTTCATGAGATTTTACTTTTTCCTTTATCTTTTTATATTTATATATTTAGTAAAAACAATAATTGTTTTTCAATTTTCTACCTCTTCCTCATCTACATATGATTTGGAATCTTGTTCACATTTCTCCTAAGTTGCACTTAAAGAGGGTGTTGGTGTAATTATTTAACTACATCTTATCATATAAATTTATTTAAGTAATTTATTTTTATTACATACGTAGGGTAGGATAAATGAGTACATATCATTTCATTCTTTCATGAGATTTTACTTTTTACTTTTATCTTTTTATATTTAGATATTTAGTAAAAACAATAATTGTTTTTCAATTTTCTACCTCTCCCTCATCCACATATGATTTGGAATCTCGGAGTTGTAACTCTTTCCTTCCATTGAATAAATAATTTTATATCAATCTTTCTACACTCTTGATAATAGATTTTAACTAATATTTACATTCTCACTATCTGTATGTTTACATCTAACTTTTTAATCTCATATAATCACCTGATGTAAACTTCAAATTTTCATTAAATCTTATACTAAATACCCTTATTTATTATATTTATTTTCTATACTTAATATTTAATTTAAAAATATATTGATCTACACAATCAATTTGTATTTATATATTTACAACTTAATTAATTAACTTAATTTTTTTCAATTTATTTTACACTGTTATTTAGTATTATTAATTATTAACTTTAATAATACTCAATAATTGTAATAATTAGAATATTTATATTGTTGAAAACAATTTCAAGAAATTGAAGACCTAAATTTTATCTCGACAAACACAATTAGCTTAAAAATGTTCTACTCTATCTAAACATTAAAATGCACATTTGATCGTTAATTAATTAAAATTAAAATAAACATATTTTTTATTTTAATACTCAATAATTGTAATAATTAGAATATTTATATTGTTGAAAACAATTTCATATTTTTTATTTTTAATTAATTAATAAATACGGTCAAATAGACGCGCCCGAAATTGCAGGTTTTCTAGGGACTCGGATCCGCCTCATGGAAATTGGCTTGGAAGCCGTACCCGCCTAATTGCTTCTGAGTTGTAACTTGTTATGATCTCCCGTTTGACTTCTTGGTTCAACTATATTTTCTTTTATTTTAAATTTAAGTTTCCAATCACCGTATAAAAACATATTAATTTAAACCATTAGATACTTCTTTGACAGTGCGGTACAATATTTTCTTTGAAAACCGAAACCAATCCGCTCCAAAAATTTTACAATGATCGGTGGAATCTTCCACTAGTACTCATTTTGGTTATCTACTTCGATGAAGTGAAGGGGCCTACCCTGCAATGGCCTCCTACATGCTGCTGAGAAACGAAGAGGAAGAAATAATTGAATGTGCTGATAGAACTGACTCTTCCACAGTTGAAAATCGTTCGTCCGAAAATGAAGCTCAACCGCTTAAAGGAGAAGCCGTGCTCACAGAAGCTAAGGAGAGACTTAAATCGCTCGACGTTTTCCGGGGCTTAACAGTAGCTGTATGATCTAATATTCTACTACCCGTTGTTTTTTCAATTGTACATTTTGAATATTTACTTGAGATAGAGGTAGGGTTTTCATGCATTGCGATCATAGTATTTGAAACGAATTCAGTCAAAATGATTCTGATAGGTGGCGAGGAAAATTTATTTGAAGCAACGTTTTAGAGCAATTAGCAATAGTGATTCTTGCTGAGTATTTAAGGCTGTATTCGTTGTGGTCCTGAAATTGAACTTTACACTGCGAGATTCATTGTTTTCTTAAAGATACTTTCATTAAAGCCAATAATTAAACATAGCTTTCAAACCAAGTGAGTGCATTATTTGGCAATTTCAATCTAGCAAAGGGAATTCGCTGCTCTTCACTTATACTATGTGGTCTGAAATATACCTCAAGCTGAGGCAACTAATGATCAAGTTTCTCAGCATTTACGTCACCTTCATATGGTGAAGTTGAGAGGTTGATTTCAAGGTGCTAGGCTGTTGCAGGTCTCCTCCTCTTTGTTATTTGGCTGCTCTTTTCTCAGCCCCTCTTTTGCTTTGGAATGTTGTATAGAAACTCCTAATTTTCCCACGAGGTGTTCAATAATCTTCTTCAACCTGTCAAGCTTTAGATTGAGAAATAATTGCCACATGATACATCTTCTTGGAATTTGATAAGTCTTGTTTCATCACCTTAAGGCTTTAACACTTTTTACTTGACCACAGTTCTCACTTCTCTGTTCCACTTTGTGGTCCATATCTCTGGATGCAAGGGAACCAAACAGCTTCTCCGCTTGAACCAATCCGTTCCAGTCGGGTGCATCAATATGCAAAGCCCGATCACCCCACAAGAAAGTCAAGGAACATAGCTTCTCTACCATCAATCTGATCCCTAATTTGTATAGGTATTTTATAACTAAATGGGTACCATAATTGTTATCTTTCTTATCTATTTGCTGTTCTTTCTGTGTTTGCTTAAGAAAACAATCGATATACATTCTAGAAATAAGTTGTTGAAGTGCTGAAACTGAGGTAGAAAGTTGTATTCATGAACTGAAATAAAATAAGAATTGCAACACACAAAAAACTAGGCTCAACTGTAACTACTAATTAGCGCATATACTCAGGAGCTCAATCATCAATAATGGAAATGTATTTTCCTCGTGTTTTTCTTAAGTTCCATTCTTATTGAAACAACACACTAAGGTTTCAAAATAATACCAAAACAGTTCTATGGCTGGCAGCAACATTAAATTTCCTTTTGTGCAACTTGTTAGCATGCTCTAATATGCTTCCATTCATTGCAGAGCAGCAGAACAATACTCTAACCCCTTTAATGCTACCATCAACACTAGACACTTCTAATCTCAAAACAGCAATCATGTGTAGAAACCCTAGGTTTCCCTCTAACACTGCTCTGATTGATATTTTTAGTTTTCTGACGTTTTTCTGAAGTTTTGTGGTTTTTTTGTAATTTTGGATTTTTCAATGCATTTATGAACAGTACGGCTTTGACAGAAAATAATAATAAATTCTATAAAATTGATAGATCTTCAATAAGTATAGCAAATACAAACTAGATTGAAGGCGTCTCTTTTATTCATCAAATATCCTTCATATACAAATGATCTGACAACATGCAAGACAAATAATGAATTTTTATTATGAAAAGAACCTGATTTGCTGGTACGGCTGAAGGTACAAATCAGTACGGCAGAAATAAATATGCTCTCTTTCCCTCCTGGCATGCACAAATGGATCATATGGTATTGGCGCCCATTTTGAAGCAAACTGGAGATCTCAAATGAAGGCGTTTATTTTTATTTGAAGAGTACGGCCCAGGTACAATGGTACGGCCCTGTCAGAAGTACGGCCTGGCAGAAATAGTCTTTTAGTTTGTACGGCCTCCTCAAAGTTGATGTCTAAGACTCTGAATATGGTGCGCCCCAGCCAATGACTGATCTCTGGAAACAAATACTGAAGGAAACCTCTGATTAATAGTAAACTCTGAAGCTCTGTAGTTTTCTCTGAGTAAGAAAACCTCTGTAGGCAATAAATCGAGTGATATTGCACACTCTCTGAACTGCTTTCCGCTGGAGATGGCTCGTTCTCCAAGGAATCGAACGTGAAACCCTAAGTCTCAGGCTCAGACCAAAAATTGATCAATATCAAATTCAATAATCTCATAATGGCGCACTTCCCAATGCAAAAGCCTCTAATACACTGAAAAGTGCGATTCCCTTGAAAATAGGGTTTTAATGAAATATTCACGTTTTAATGTTTTAATATTTCAATAGTCCATCACTGAATATTTCAATTACTTTTAATAATGACTTTTGGCCCCTTCTGATGTTGGGCGCACCCTTCAAGAAACCACTTAAGTTATAATATTAAATTATAACTTTATATCATAAACGTTAATTAATTAATATTTAATCAATACGATCAAATATTAATATCTCCCTTATTTCTAACCCGTTTACTGATCCGTCTGATGCTGACAGACTCTGAAGTGATTCCTGATGCCGCCACAGCCAAACTGCTAAAAATAGCAGTGGTCCCACACTGCCTGCCAAGAACTGCTAAAAATAGCAATTCTGCAAATGACCTCCGATCGAGCCAGAACGAAAGACAACTGATCAATCCCTGCTGACTGAAGCTGAGCCAAGCTCCGAGATGACCCCCTATCCGCAAATTCATCACCACGAGTAGGGTCGATGATAGGCCAATCCTCATTGCCCTCAGAGATGTCAATCAGAAAGGGACATGACATAATAACATAGGTCCATTGGCCTTGCAAGGAAACCATGAACTTCCCAAAGGATCGCGGAAACATTTCCCAAGATTCTACGGCGACAAGGCTAGACACCCTAATGATCACATCTCAGCGTTCACAGCAGCTTGTTCCGTCCTGTTTGTACCACATGAAGACATTGTTGTTCGACTTTTTGTCGAAACTCTTGAGGCGAATGTTTCCGATTGGTTTAATCATTTGCCACCAGGAACCATCACAAGCTGGGAAGACATGAGCGAGATGTTCCTAGCATGATTCAAGCTGGCTGAAGACATCCATTAGTTGTTTACCTGACTATCCAACTCTAAGATGGAACCCACAAAACCGATGAGGGAATTTGTAGCAAGGTTTAATCACCTCGCTACACATCTCTCTCAAACTCTCAATCCATCGGAGGAGATTCTGATGAGTAGCTTCATCAACGCTCTTCCCTTAGAGATAGCCTTTTTCATAAAAGGCAACCATGAGACAAACTTGTTGGTCGCACAAGAAAGAGCTATTGAGCTTGAAGACCACATGGTCACAGCTGGGAAGATGAAGAACAATGCTATCAGACCACTAGTCCAAGCATCAGTAGATCCACTACTACAAAAGGTAGCAAACGAGGTGACTATCCTCAAGAGAAAGTCACCCAACCAGGGGCAGCAAGCACTGCCCACATCACCACCATATCAACAACAACAACAGTACCAACCTCAATAGTAGTACCAGCCCCCGCAGCAGTACCAACAACAGTATCAACCTCAACAACCTTATCAGCCGAAGAGGAATAACTTCTAGCCCTTCAACAATAACAAGCCCCGATATCTGGGACCTCCGCCGAGACAAGCAGAGACTAAAAGGCCTAATGTGTTTTGTTGTTTCCATGATTTAGTAGAACATTCCGGAGATGACTACCTTGAGAATCAAAGATTCAACCAACTAGTAGGATTTTCTAGAGATCAAGCACAAAACTCAAGTTTTGTACCTTCAAGTTCGAATGTTGTCTCACCACAGACAGACAAATTCGATGGCGACTCCGCAACGGGATACTTCGACAACGAAACCGTAAATCAAAATCAAGAAGAAGAAGACTACCGTCAATATTCTCTCGCCGTCAATCATGAGAATATCTCGACACCTGTGTTCACATGTGCTCAACATTTCAAAGCACAAAAAGAAGAGGAAGAAAGACGAAAGTCCAATGAAAAGGGAAAAGAAGCTTCCACTTCTAATCCCAAATCTTCACAAGAGAACGTCACGTCAAATGCTCAAGATCCGTCTTCGGAAAACTTTGAAATTGTGACATCCATGATGAAGACGAAGGTGCAGATCTCACAAATGGAGTATCTCCAGGGCCATCCCAATCAACTGGATCGGATTCTCAAGGTGGTGAAGAAGCAGGTTGTGATACAGCCCACATTGCTAGAGTCTTTCATGCTAGTGGGAGAAAAGCCCAAACCCTTCTACATATCTCTGTATATGGGAGGATATAAACTCAGCAACTGCATAATAGATTCAAGAGCGTCTGATAATGTCATGCCCTTGCAAATCATGAATTCATTGGGGCTATCATGTACCGAAACTCAAGACAAGTGTTACTTGAATCCAAACCGGTACCTTTGGTAGGTCAACTGAAGGATTGTCAAGTAAGGCTGGCGGCCTGCCCAAAAAAGAAGATTATGATGACCATTCTGGTAGCTGATATTCCAACTAGTTATGGGATGCTTTTGTGAAACCCCGGTTTTTCGCCTCTCGATTATTTTTGAAGGTTTTCTGACGTTTTAGGTTTTTGTGTTGTTTTTGACGTTTTTGCATAAATAAAGATGAAGGCGATTTTGCACATGAATGATGTAAATTCTAAACAAAATCATATAGCTCTGGAAATAGCCAAATCTATTGCAAACACTGAATCTAATTCATTAAATAATCTTCTGGAGACGATTACAGTATAACCTAGTTACATGCAAAGCAAAAGGCAAATAAATATTGAAACCTGGTTTTAGATGCAGCATTAAAGATCCTGATGAAAATGGTACGGCTGCAATAAGTATTGTTCCCTCCTCCAGTCTGATGATCTCAACAGTCTCCAGCAACCCCAGTGCTCCAAGATGAAGAAGATTGCATGACAAAAGATAGGCGTATCTTTTTATTTGAGTAGTATGGCTCCAGGCATAAGTACGGCCTGCTGTACTTGCTGGTACGGCTGACAGCAGCTATCAATGATTTGTATGGCCTCTTTTCTAAACCCCTCAGACCTCCAAATATGGCGCCTAAATGAATATATATCTCCTGAATCAGAACCCAGGCATCACCTCTGATATTTGAATCACCAGGCAGCTTGCAGATGTATGGCCAGGTACAGTTTGTACGGCTGGTAAACAGCGATCAGCATTAAACTAAAATGTACGGCTTCCTTCTTAAGCCTCCAGAACATCAAAAATATAGGCGCCTGGAGTTGCAATAGCTTCCCAAATGAACAGAATGTCTGAAACCCTGAATGTTTATTTCCTGTGAAGTTCAATGATCTCTTCTGGATGAAGAAACCTCTGTGCTGGCAATAAATCAGATGTTATTTCACATCCTCTGAATCGCTCCCACTGGAGATGGCTCGTTCTCCAATGTATCGAGACTGAAACCCTAAGGCTTCCGTTCTCTGACGAAGTCTTGATCAAATTCTGATTCTCAAATGTCATAATGGCTCTGAAACCAAGGCAAATCCTCTTTATTGCACAAAAGTGCGATTTCCTTAAAGATAGGGAAATATTAAATATTTGACATTTTAATTCTTTTAATTTTTCAATAGTCTCTGTCAAATATTTTTAATATTAAATTAATCGTCAACTGGCCCCTTTTAATGTTGGGCGCCCCCTCAAAAGGAATCACTTAAGTTATAATTAAAATATTATAACTTAATATTATATTCATCAAATAATTAATATTTAATTAATA
>VDFB02106430.1:0-18034 GCA_007258455.2 Sequoia sempervirens | reverse complement strand
TGTGTACCAATTCATTGTTCTTCTTTGATACATTAATTTTGTCAATATTTTTGAGTCCAAAAAAATCTAATTGTAAATTGCTCACCTAAAATTTAGATCGATCCATCTAATTTGTTGGTTTATTTTGAATTGTGGGAACAAAAATTGTGTACTCCTTGATTTATTTATTTATGTCAAATGTGGGTGATACCATGGTTGTTACAGGCTCTGAAGTTACAATAGACACACTCTCCATCAGTTGCTTCTTTTATTTTTTATACAATTTTGATTTCTTTTTACACTCTTCAATGTAATCAAAACCTGGGGACGAAGGAACAATGGAATGTTTGAATGTCAAAGGAATGGGAGTACTTGTAGTTTCTAATGTTGTTGTATCCACACTAACTGCGGGAGTGTCTAGAAATAAGCCTTTTATGGTGGAAATGGTAGTTGGACTTGGACCTGTCAAAATCCTTGCCCTCTTCTATATGCCTTGATCACTTGGTGTTTGTGTGGCATCTTATATTATTGTCCTCTTGTGTGTAATTTTTTTTGTAGCACATGTTGACCACTACTACTACCCATACCATCGCCACCAATGGTAGTGGTAGTTACAATTGCACTAGGTTCTCCACCATGGGCATGTGCTAGTTGTGATTGTATATGACCATGAGGATTAGGTTTTGAAGCTCTAACAAAATGAATTGTTTTAGTTGTACTTTTATACCCTTTTTCTACTTTATCAGCTCCAAGGCCTCATTTATCAATAGGTTTTATGTGGTCTTCTACATCTATTACTGTACAAATTCCTTATCCTTGGGACCCCAAACCACCACCTTCATAACCCATTTTTTTAGCTATGGCTACTCCTAAAGTATATGCTTCTTTTGTGGCATCACTTAAACCAGCTTTGGCATTGCTTTGTTCTTCCCTATCATCATTAGATTCATCATTAGTATCTTGATCTTTGCGTTCATTGGGATGCTAGATATATTCCAAATTTTTCTAAACTCACAATCTTCTTCGTTATATCCAAACTCTGCAAGAGTTCTTGGTTCACCTAGCTCCTTCCTCATAGACCAAAGGGTAGTAATTTTTTTACTATGAACATTTTTTATCTGTAACTTCCTTATCTAGATAATCTGTCATGTTTACTCTACTAGATGGTTTATCACTTTTTTATAAAAATTTGTGTACCTCCTAATTCTCTTTCGGTGCAATTCCATAATTTCTACTGACAATTGTTCAAAAGAAATACCCTTCTCAATAACACTTTTCTCCATTACTATTTTGACCCCATCCCAAGAATCCTCGTTTCTCAATTTTTCAAGCAAGGGTTTACTTTGATGTTGAATTCTACTTGCAACATTCCTATTGGCCACAATCATTGATTTAATGGTGTCACATGGATCATACTACCAGTGACAGGAAACATCAAAATTCAAAAAATTCAAAAGATCATGTGCCACCTTAAATGCTTTTCTCATGAATGTGAACCCTCCACATGAAAAAGGTAAAGAAGGAAATAAGGTCTTCTACTAATTGACAAAGTGTAGTTCATCAGTACTCTACATCTACCTTATATATTCCAATGCAAAAACCCTTTTTGTCACATATATTGGAAGTTTGTATGGATCTACTGCTGATCCATAAAATCTTAGCATGGTATATTCTTCCATTAAGTACCAATCAGCCAATTCTATTTCTTTTCCTAGTTGAATGCAATTTCTACATGACATAGGCAATATAGGCATTGGAGTATTTATAATTTCTTGATGCAATGGAACCAAAAATTAGTCTACAAAATGATTGTAGTTTCTTCAAGAATCATGCATCCTTATCTCAGTGGTTCAATCATATACTAGAGCCATTGTCTTTTCCTCAGCATTACTATAGGGCTAAATCTAAAGCTTGTTGGTCTGAACATTCCACTAAATTTGAATAGAAAAAAATAGCACAAGTAGGTTGTGAACCTGAATGTCTTAGTGGAATTTGAGTGTGCACCTCCTTTAATCATTAAAAATTGTTCATACATGGATTCTACAATGTGCTCAATAAATTTATATTTGACAAGTTGAGATGGAAAAGAAAAATGGATATTGTATACCATTTCAAGGAGACTTGCACCCACTTCCCAATTGCTATCCAATCTAAGGAAAAATGCTAGCATGGAAATAGTATCTTGAACCCATGGTCTAAAAATATCAAAATCATAAGGATGCTTATGATTACCTTTTAATTTTTTTCTAACTTGTATGTTATCCTGAACTATTTTATTTATGAAATAATTTTTCTCCCTTTCATCCATTGCTTCATAATCACTAGCAAAATTTTCTAGGTCAATGTGGACGTTTCCAAACTCTTCAATTGTAAACCCCAACACTATTCCAAGTTCTTCTATATTAATGATAACAATTCTTCTTTGCTATCTTTATTAACAATTTCTCTTTTGTTATCATCATAATTTTGGGCATAGTCCATGATAAATTTTGGGTGAGGGAAAACCTCCCGTAATATCATGTGCCCTAATCTAGTTACCCACGGTGCATTGTAACTATTAACTTGCATTTGCTCTGTAGGCTTATTCTCATATGAAAATCTAAGTTCTGAGGTACACCTACCATAAACTTCAGGATCATAAATATCATAGTATTCATCAGTGAAACCTAAGGTTTTAAGCAAACCAACATAATGTATTTTTTTATCCGATTGTGTTCTAGTGGTATTGGTGGTAGACATGCTTATACAATGTAAAATTGTGAATTCTCTCTTAGTCCTTATTTTTTCTTAATTTTGAGTTTGAAAAAATAATATTTTAAGAAATGATGAAACGTAGCCACATGAATTATGTCTTCACTTCAACTGGTCGATTCTTGGAAAATATTAATAATCGATGACATGGAACTGTACCGTAGGAAAGTGCACTACAATGTGCAATGCAAAAATCTCCCCGTATTCGACCCTTCCCAATTTCTGCGCCAAAATCACTTAGCAATAAAGTTTATTTTTTTGAACATTAAAAGTGAATGAAACATCGCGGTTTTTCCCAGACTACACACTAGTATATGGCTGCCACTAATAGTAATTATAACCATTGATCTGTAAAACTAATGGTTATAGGGTGATTCTAGAGGTTTAAGTTCACAAGCCTAGCACTCTATGCATTTCATTATGGAATGCAACAACCATTTATCAAATGTTCATCAAACGGTTGAGTAATTTATGATATAAATAATAAATATGTGTTTTAAACTTTTTTAAACTCTTTAGCATGCGATTGACATCAAGCGTCAAGTATTGAGAAATTAATGCTGAAAATGAATTAACAAAAATTAATAATGTATTAATTATAAACCGATAAGGTCATCGACAAATTAGAAATTCATTAACATTTTATAAACTCCCAGCAAGAGTGACAACTTTTAGTGTTTATAATGTTTTTTTGTCAATTTGATGGCAACTTTATTTTTCAATTTGTATTGCTTTATGTTTAAATCTGCATGCAAATATTTCATAAATAGATAATACTTAATTTCTTAAAGGTAAAAAAACTAATTTGAATAGAGTCATGGACACTAAACTCAGAAAAATAATTCTTTACTATAAATGAATAACGAAGAATACCGCAACCATTTATTTTATTATAACTAAATTACAATGTTACATTATTACATATCTTTTTAAAGATGAGTAGAGCATGCAAGCTCCTATTTTGTATAAATGATATATGTCACTTTACATAGATATAATTGATTCCAAGCTGCTACTCATGACAATGGATTACAAATTCATTCCAGACTTCTGCTAGTGACAACGTAATACAAATGTGGCTCTAAAAATAAATGCAAATGGGGCTTTCCTGGCCAACCATGCTAGGGAAATGGGAGTTGTACTTATCCTCTTTGAGAACCAGAGTCATGCAAAAGATGAGGGGTAGTAAAATTGCTCCCATCTTTTGCATGCAAATGCCATACACTAGGATATCACTTATCTCCATCAGATCTCTTCATCTTGGTTCAAAACCTATATGAGAAGTTAGGTCAACCAGATCAACTTCTTTCCAATTCCACCCATTCTAAACTTGAAGGAAATTGGTTGTTTACTCTAACTACATAACTAGAAGCAGGAGAATTTAGAGTATCCCAAATAATACCACATCATCTTCTTCCTTATTAACCTTACAAAATGAAAACCCTTATATGACAATTCGGAACATTGCACTCAATAGTAAAGCCTTTAGCTTTCAACTAATGATTTCAGCTTGTGCCACTATCTATATTTATGGCCAACACTTTAACATTTAATTCACCACTTGATGTGACAATATTATTTTGAAAAAATTGAGTCATGACTTTAAGTGATTTAATAAATAATAAAACATCAACCATTGATATTTTAAAATCTAACGGTTATGGCATTATTTTGAAGGTTTGAATTCATCAACTTTCTTGTGGCTCCCCTAACGCTCTCTTTTTACGTCGGCAAAACTATCGTATCGAGTCGCTTCCTTCCTCGAATTTGTAAGTTTAGATCAACAAAATATAGCTACAGAAATGCCCAGACTCAACCTTTCATCTAATTATCAACTTGATTCCTAATCCAATAGGCCAGCAACCATAACGCATATCCTCCTTTAATAGATGGCTGAGATTAGAACATCTTGATGAAAATTTTTGCACTTGCTCATACAACCTTTTAGTAGCACATTGTTTAACCTTCATAATTTTTGAGAAATATTTCACCAAATATTCCCATGCCCTTTATAGTTTTACAGGTGGTGGTGATGACGCCACATGGTTCATGCCTGCTATCCCTCCACAAGCCCAAATTTGACAATGGGTCCCCCGCGGGCTAATGGGGAACAACTAAGATTCATTTTTCAAAGCACATATTAACCATTGTTTTGATCACATTCAGCCATCGACGCCTTTGAACAGTGATAGGTCCTGCCACGAGGTTGAACATGTTTCACTTGCCCGCTATCCTTTTGGCTTCTTAATTTTATTATTTTAATCCCCCAGGCTAGCAGGGAACCAATGAAAATATTTTTTTGGTTTGAAAACATTTTTAAATCATCAATAAAATCAGTAATAAAATGTCAACCATTGATTTTTGAAAATCTAACTGTTCTAGTGTTATTCTGGAGGTTTGAATTTGCAAGTCTAGTGCTTCAGACATTTGCTTCCAGAATGCAACTCCAATTGTCCATCAAAAATTCATTGAACGACAATGGGTTATATTGACTTGTGCTGACATCTAGCTTCAAACATAATGAATATGTTGACACTTGTCCCCATTCTGGACACTTTATGAAGGGATTTGGATGTGTGGAAAATTTGTCCCAAAATAGAACAATATGTAGCATTTGATATTTTTGCCACCCACGCTATGATTTATTATTGGCATACCAATTTATTTTCCTAATGAATTTTTCTATTGATTTGAGATTATGTTTAATTCACCAATGGCTTTTTTTCTTCATTTGAAAAAAGGTTAATTTTCCAATGAAAATATTTTTTTTTGGTTTAAAAACATTTTTGAATCCCCAACAAAAATATTTTATTTGTTTGAGCACAACTTTAATTCACCAATAGAAATATCTTGTTGGTTTGAAAACATGTTTAATTCGCCAATGGAAATATTTAATTGGTTTGAAAATAGGTTTTAATCGCCAATGAAAATATTTTATTGTTTTTCAAAAAAATTGTAATTCGCCAGGATTTTTCACAAACTTCTAGCAATTACAAAAGATTTGCCAATTGAGATTTTTTTCTTGAAAATGAAAAAAAAATTCCAAGAAAATTAATATTTTTCAAGAAGTATACAAGATTCTCCAGATTTTACACCTTCACCTGGGGTTCTAAAGTTATCCCTATTTCTACATGCAGTGAATCAGATCCTCTACATTCATGGAATTTATTCTCATTTCTTCTAAAAGAAGTGTAGCAATGAGATTATCCATCTTTGTCTTTGCACCACCACCACTTATGGCAACAATTAGATTTTCCCTAGATTCAGGTAAAGAACAAAACAACAATATGCATTTATCTTTTTCTTCTATCTTAACATATATAGATGCAAGATGACTTATAACCATATTAAAAGCATTTAAATTTTCTACAATAGAGTCACCAACCTTCATTTTCAAAGAATATAAATGTCTTTTGAGATACAATTTATTAGTTAGACTTTTAGTTTGATAAATATCACCTATCATCTTCCAAAACTTGTATGTGGTAGATTCTTCTAAAACATTCAAGAGGACGAAATCTACAAGACACAACCAAATGGTTCCCTCGTGTCTTCTTTGTCCATTTTCCCAATTTCACTCAAACACACCGAATGGTTTCTTTTTCATTTAAAATTGTCAACCAATGATCTCTCTCTTCAAGGAGATCATCCATCTTTAACTTCTACATCTCGTAACTAGTGCCATCAAATTTCTCAATATCTAGATAGGAGGTAGAAGCCATGGTTTTCAATCTTCTTCACAAATCTACAAAAGCCACACAGCAAAAAACCTTCAACACTTAAGAGAAAGGAATCCCTCTCTCAACATAACCATTATCTCTGATACCAAATGTTGGAAAACAAGGTGAAACTTGCAGCAATAGAACTTAATAATGTGATTGTGAATCTAAAATATATGTATTCAAGATTACCAATAATATGTTATGTAATTAGCAATTCTAATAATGAAAGAAAAACAACAATACAACAAGTTGAGAACCACAAGTGACACAAAATATATGTGGAGAAACCCTTGTAGAAAACAACTACACACCCAAAGAGATGCAATGCTTGTATTAATCTTCAAATGAAGTATGCATCAATACGACACTCTTCTTTGAATTTTTGTAGCACTTCATTACTCTCTCAACTTGCAAACAAACTTATGAAACCACTAACACAAGGCTCCAATATATAGAGACTTACGGGAGATAATACCATTTTTGTTATCTCAAAACAACTAAAACCCACACCCCTCTTAGTGGAAAACCCATAAACATCGTGAACAATATTAAATGATCACATGACCTTCATATGAGCACCTAACCCATAGCCAATCATAATTGGTCAATTCTGAGTGCTCCATTACTCTCTGAAGGCTCTAATGGATCATACCCAAAACATGTAAACTTGGGCACCCAACCCAGGATAACATGCAAAACATGCAAATGAACATGCAAGATCATGCACTTGCGAGTGGTCCCCACCCAAAAAGTGGACGCCTAGAAGGAATATTCCCCTAGAATGCTTTGTAACTGTCACCATAGTGGGTCCACCTCTATGAATACAATTATAATTATCATAGGAAAATAAATAATAAATATTTTTCCTCTCATGTCCTCTAGGACACTTTCTAAAGAATGTGGAGACACATAAAATCAACTTAGGATAGCAATTATAATGTCACATATCCTAACATTAGAAACATAATTATTGGGGTGTGCATTATTTTTAAGATTAAATTTGTTATGCTTGTCATCATCAATCAATTAATTTCAGCTTGACTAGGGGTATAATCTTGGTTTTTTTGCATTTATAATGGTCTTTACACTCTAGTTCCATCAAGGAATCATGGTGTTATAAGGCATACTCTTGCATTTGACCTTTTTGATCACATACTTGGCATATTCTTATCCCAATTCCTTATACCTTGGTGCATAATTTTAAGTACAATATCAAATCTGTTGGCAACACAAGGGTAGACAACTGAGAGGGAGGGTGAATCAGTTGTCACATAAATTATACAAATTAAACTTATTCTCAGATCTGATAAATAAACATGAAAGCATAAACCATCACCACATCAAAAACACGCATAACACCAAGATTTTTTACGTGGAAACCCTATTAGGGGAAAAACCATGGTGGAGGTTAATCCACAAGATTATACCTTGTTAAAAGTATAAAAGTATTATAAATGGGGAATGCATGTGCATTCAGGCACACTTCCTAGAGCTCACTGCTCAAATAAAAAAGGCTTACTGCCCAAAAGAAGACTCGTTGTCTTACAATAACATTTGGATTACATCTAGAAGATTTTGAACTGAGAAAATAGCATCTTCTAACACTTGATTACAATTTTGGTTAAGCACATAAACACTTTCATCTGCTCACTCTTCTTCACACTTTACTTCTACCTTTGAAAGATTATAACATTATTTGCACACAACACACGACATACATCGCACACCATGCCTTCAAATGGTATAAACAATCAGTCACATATATCTGCAACTAAGGATAACATCAACTACATGTCATCCCAACAAAATATAAAATGTGTACAAACTGTTGAACTAAATCAATAAATAATTTATCAATGCGAACCAAACAATGTCAGCCACAACATAGTAAGGACCCAAAACAACATGCCTTGAACACGAAACAACTTAAACAATTATGCCTCGAAGATCTGCAACATGCTACAATCACCCTATTGGCCATGATCATGAAAAACATGAACACAGAAGAAAATCACCAATTGCGAGCACAACGATCAATGCAGACCGACAACACAGATAGAGCATGATCTAGAAACATCCACAAGCATCATGAATCACTACAAAAGCATCCACAACTCAAATTACTGGAATCACATCATCTTCTCTTAGGAACACTAGCTAAAGCAACATAACAAATTTCAAAACATGGATACTCATAACTCAATCAAATCTTCGTGTGGACCTTTGAAACTTCATGTGGATAAACTATATATACTAACAAACCCTAACGAATCCCTTATCATCAATATACCGAAGCTAGCTTCACCATACTGAACTTCTCATCAGACACCGACAACCTTCCATAACTTATTTTATTACATTTTTCTCAATATCCTTGACATATACAACCTTAAAGACATTACATAGGTTGACATCAATGACAAATCCACATCAGCAATATCCACAGTACCCAGGTTACTTATACCATTCCAACACATGATGATCATCCATCCACCTTATCCATCCATATCTTCATCTTATTCTATGTCCTTTCACTCATTTGTCCTTCTAATCTTCCCATCTATTTTCGAGGCACGTGTTCTTTTAAACCCTATGTCCTCTCAAGGGGCCATACCAATACCTCCTCATCCTCGCCAATGAATAGGGCATCATGTCACTAGTCCTCGTCCCTTCCTACCCACTATATTGTATTCTTCTTTGATAAAATGCCACTTATTATAGTCCGATGTCATATCAAGAGGGAAAAACATAGACACCTAAAATTGGCCATACCTAATCACACAATTGACTTTACCCTATCCTAGCCATTAATTAAATAAATATTTATTATTTAATTAATTAATTTATCCTTCACCTCTATCCTCCAATTTAATTAAATAAGTATTTATTTTTTATTTTATTAATTTATCCTTCATCTTCATAAGGCCACTTTAATTAAATAAATATTTTTTATTTATTTAATTTATTTTTTCTTCCACATCACCCTTCTCCAATAATTAATTAAATAATTTTATTATTATTTAATTAATTAATGAGTCACATGAATAACTAAGACCTTGTCTAGATTCATTGAACCTAAACACTTGCTACAAAATTAAAACTAACTTTACAACTCATCCATCCATTTTATACATCGCCAAATCTCAACCATTCACATCAAGATATACGCTAGTGTTGGTCTAATCAAATCATAAATTTAGCCTTTATCCCTCATGTGACACTCATCACATGACTACAACTTTGATCCACACACTAATATTCAATTAATTCTAGCCATCCATCAACCAATGCATCTTGGACCTTGATTTTCCTCATAGAAATTCTATAAATTAGAGGCCTCTCATCCCATTTGAGCATCCACTTTCACCATATCCTTGTGTTGTATTTTCTATCTATTTCATCTTCATCATATTCACATGCTATCGATTTGATCTATCATCATATTAATCCTACTATATGTTGGTAGTTTTATAAGCAACCATATTCCATCAATACATCAAAGGAGCACATCAAGAGAGTGTTGGGTGCAACTCTTCTTCTAACTCAATCCAAGGATAAAGGAGTGGACAAGGTAAAAGGTTTTATTATTAGATTTGAATCTTTATGTCACTTGTCTTGTTCATTTTTCTTGTCTTCAGTAACCTCCCAATTAGATATATGACCAAGATAGGCCCAAGATGGCTAAACATTGACTGTTGTTATGAAGATAAAAAAGAGAAAGAGTGAGATATATATTCAATATATACCACTCCTCTTAAATATTTTGGTGATAATATAGAAGGAAAAAATGGTCAATCAATTAAACGTAAAGTGGTTAAGGAAAAAAAATCCAAGAATTTTCAAGATCAAAAAAGAGGAAAATAGGAGGTGAACATTTAGGTCACACACCTAACAAACAACATAAAAAACATTCCCTTGTGTGGCAATTTAAAAGAAAGGTACAATGGGAAAAATAAAAAGAGTCTCATGTCACCAAGTGATGAAACTAAGGGAGCATAAGAGGAACATGTGGGTCATGTCAGGCCAACCAATAATTGAATCAAGAAATATGATAATATAATGCCCCAATGGTGGGGTATAATACTATGATAGGAAACATGGATAAGAAGAGAAAGGCATGAAAAAGACATAAATGAATAATATGGATGAGTAGGAGAAATGTTAATTTGAAACAATACATGATGATATAAAGAGATACAGAGATATGTCCCTAAGTGGAAAGAGTGAGAATGCCCACAAAATGTGATAGGATAGATTAAGATAAAGGAAAAACTAGATGAGAAAGAGAAATAGAAAATGTAGGAAATAAAAGAATGATACTATGTTAAATAAAGATATAAGTTGAAAATGAAAAGAAAAATAGTGTCTTAGAAGAAGGAACAATTATCACAAGAATTGAAGAAAGGAAAGATTTAGAATATAGACAAGTACGCCTTCCAGTGAATCCCTAAACTTATGCACCAAAATAAAACAAAACATTTTTAGTAGCTATCAATCATATGCACATTGTAGGTTAGTCTCATAAAGCATGTCCCACTTATGGGACATCCTATTTTTTTCTTGAAATAACATATCTTTTAGAATAATTAATTATTTAATCCTTGAGGGTTTCCATCTAAAGGATTTTGATCGAAAGGTTAATGATAGAAACCCCTTGGAAAGAACCCCCTAGGCTTAAATCAAACCCTCAACAGAGTCTCCTCTACACCTATCAAAATGCCAACAAAAAACCAATTGTCTTACACCTTTTGGGATATCAAATGAAGTCATTTAGAATTTTTATTTTGTAAGTGTTGTCCTTAGTATTGCCTTGATTTTTTTTAATATATATTACGTTTGCTCTAATATTAGATTTTTAACATTTTTGTAGGTCCATTACAAAAAAATAATAACCTCTATTTAGAAATTGGGAAAATAATTAGAAAAAAATCAAAAAATATGTTGCACTCCGCATATATATTCTTGATTCGA
The DNA here is from genome assembly GCA_007258455.2 of Sequoia sempervirens. NCBI lineage: Eukaryota > Viridiplantae > Streptophyta > Pinopsida > Cupressales > Cupressaceae > Sequoia > Sequoia sempervirens. The sequence continues at coordinate 6,611 of VDFB02106430.1, read as the reverse complement.
TGAAAAATAAAAAATTAATTTAAAAAATATGCTAGAAGAGAAATATGTTACAAAATAATATAGGTCTAAAAATGTTTGTTAGCACTAATTCATAAATTAATAATAATAAATATTTAACAAAAAATTAATAAAGCATATCCTTGCACTAGACATTGGAGCTACATTTGATCTAATTCCAATAAATCATGAAAAAAATATGTACAATGTAATTTATGCACTATAGAATAAGATTACTCGTTAAAGCATAATAGAAAAATAATAAATAATTAAACATAAAAATAATTTAATTTTTAAAAATTATAGCTTGAGTTTATATAGAAAATTTTACAATTCAAATTATCTTCAAATTCTTGACTTATTCACTATAATTGACATCAATTGAAAAACACTAAAACAAAATAAAACAAAAAAAATGCTAATTTTTAGCATTCCAATTAAACCAAATATGGAATGCACAAGTGGGATCACCCTATGGTGTAAGTAGGAGAGATAAGAAGCGTGAAAAAGATTCCATAAGATAGTGTATACAAGGGGAAGAGACAATAGGTAATGCTAAAAGATAAAAAAGAAGATATTGTCATGAATGTTTCAAGGAGGTAATCATTGAATGGCAATACTAAATTAGTGTTATTATCATAATATATAAAAATATAATAGAAGGGGGAAAAATGCATGGGTGAGAGTAAGATAATAAGTTCATCTTTTGGCGAAAAAGTGGAACTCTTTTTCCTAACAAATCAAAGCTTGTTATTATTGGAGTCAAAATGTAAAGCATTTGTATATATAATATTAATATGCAATGGAGGAATTTGTTTCTAGTTTTTAAATATGTAATTTATTCTAATACCCATATGATAAAAGTTAGTTTTGTATAGGATGTACTATAGTGACTTTCTTAAAATTGTATGTTTTCGACTAAAACATGGATGTGTACAACCAACATATTTTGACCTAAATGAAATTATCTTCCTAATTCGTTTTGTGGAAAGACGTATATGATGGTGAAGTTGGTCAAGATATTTTTTATAATTTTTTAAAAATATTTTTATTTTAAATTGTTTACTAGCCCTAACTTGTGTTTTTAAAAACCCTTCATATGTAGCCAACATAATTTGAGCTAAACTAATTGTAAAATAAACAAAAAATTATCATATAGAGAATAATGTCTAGATTGGTCAAACTTATTTTTTTATTAAAATTAAAAGTTACTAAAAATAGTAATACATGTCATTTCAAGTTTATGAGTCCCTTTATTTAAAAATTAATTATTAAATAGAAAAAAATGAACTATATATATATATATATATGTATGAAAAATAGACATTGTCATCTGTAATGGGTTTTACTTTGGTCCCAAAATTAAAAATATATATATCATTAGTCATATTGCTAAAGTTAGTTTTTCTCTTGTTGTTAAACATGGTATTGTACTTGCATGTCCAAAGTTGAGGGTTCCATTTTCAAGCCCACTAAAAATCTAAAATCATGAATTTAAAATTCTATGGAATGTATACAAGTGCTCCAAAATGTATACTTGTTTTAAAATGGAATAGGTATATGGTCTAAATAGAAACAGGTACTTGCTTATTTTTAAAACATGTACCTATTTTAAAATAGGTATCTATTTCTTTTTAAAACATGTACCTATTTTCAAAACCAAAATGGGTACCCATTCCATATTGGTAGAATTTTAGGCTTAGGCACCCATTCCTCAATGCGTACATATTTTTTATAAAATGTATACCATTTCTAGCGAGTTATTTTTTCACTCATGAGACTTCCACAAAAATTGGACTCGGGTTCTTACACCCACCCACATCCTAGTTTAAAAATTTAATCTAGAATCAACATTACAATAAATCAATATAAAGAAGGAAGAAAAAGTAATACATATTAAAAGTGGAGTGAATATTATTTCTTATTGCCTTCATAATTACTAACTTTAGTGACATAATGAACCGAGAAAAAAAATGGAGCTCTGCAACCGTCATGGAGGAAAACGGTCGGATAAACTTAGGCATGGTGGCAGAGGTCACGAGGGACCTAGATGGAATAGGAGTGGGAACCTCGATCATGTCTGGATGAAAGAAAGATGGGCCCGCCCTCAGAACAATGCTTAGAATGGTCATTTTCACAAGGACCAGGCTCACGGGAATCTTCACACAAATAGAGGTGTAGGCTCTTCTCGAGGTTGGACCAAGAATGGAAAGTATAGAAATGAAGAGTTTCGCAGCCCTTAGTAATAGAATGAAGGAAAAAGAGGGCATAATGATATTCCATGGTTGGGAAGACAGGGCCCTAGAAGAAACCCTAAAGGTAGAAATGGGAAAGGAGGAGTGGCCTGGCAAAAGAAGTCAGCTGATAAGGAATGGGAGGAAGCACAGGAAAAAACCTCAGAGAGAGAAAGGGACACCACGGCCCACTCTTGTCCAAAGAATCAAAAGGCGGAAGAACCAAAATAGTAATCAGCTCTTCGAAATTGCAAGCGGAAGTCTTGAGGTTAGAGCTGTTAGGCTTGCTTGGGAAATGGTTCAGGAAGGATCTCAACTGGGAATACTTGGTGAAATGGTGGAAAGAATGTTGGGGTTCTGAACTACAATTTAAGATGCTTCAAAATGACTTATTCCTGGTAGTTTGTCCATCCAAAAAAATCAGAGACCAAATAGTGAATGGTGTATGGGTTTTAGATGGGTGTGGCTTTTATTTAAGGCAATGGACAGTGAGTTTTGATCTAACAACCCACACGATGGAAACCCTGCAAGACTGGTACAGCTTACAAAATCTTCCTCGGGAATTTTGGGCTCCATCCATCCTGGAGGAAATAGGCAATCAACTACACACATTTGTCTGCGCAGAAGAAAGGAAATTGGCAAAGAAGAACCAAACCTATGTGCGCATATGCATGGAGAATAAAGCAGACAGGAAGATATGGAGTGAGATCAAACTTCTAACGGACTATGGAAATTGGGTTCAAAAATTGGAGCGTGATTCTCTAATGCATAATAATCTGGTGCGTTCTTTGGGATGCAGAACACCCAACGAAGAGGCAGGGAAATCTTGCCTTTTGGATGTCCCATCGGAGACTCCCAAAGTGTCAGTCTAAATTACCACCGAAACCGCCAATCCTTCCTATCCTAAGGTAGGGCTTGAGAAGTCTTTTCCAATGAAGAGTAGGTTTTTTACAAAAGAGGATAGGGACAATTTGCAACCTTTGGTGGACACCTCCCAGATTGGCTTCCCAAGATCATCCTCAGTGGATAAAACAGAGGGGGGGGAGGAGCTACAAGAGGAATAGGAGGAGAGGGAGGATCAGCTTGCGGATTTAGAAGACAAAATCTCTGAGACTCTAGAACTTTTGGGGGATAGTTGTCAAAATGTGGAATTGGATTCTTTGATAGAAGTGGGGAAGGAACTAGTGGAACTAGCAGTGGAGGCTAAAGCAAAGTCAAGAATACTGGAGGCAAGGCTTAACTTATAAGGTATAGAGGAAATCTGGGAGTTAGAAGGGCAAGAAATGATGGAGCTGTTAAGCCCACAATCAGGTAAAAAGAGAAAGATGATAGAGGAATTATAGGCAGCCAAATCTCAAATAGGAATTCACAAAAGGGATATACTCAAACTCACGCCGGACTACGGGGATCAGAAAAAGTGGGGTAGAATTCCAAATCAAGAAAAGAGAAAACTAGATGGGGGAGCGAGTGGACAACAAAAAATTGATTCAATGATTAAAGTAGGGAAGGGTGGAGCCCTTCCTGAATAGCAATGAAAATTTTAACCTAGAACGTTAGGGGCTTACATGCCCCTAACAAGTGGAGCCTCATCAGGTGCCACATAGAAGTGAGCCAAGCATAAATCTGTCTTCTTCAAGAAACAAAATTAGGTGGTTTAGATCTAGAGAAATTTGGCAAAAAATTGAGGTCATGGAAATGGATAGGCGCAGAAGTGGAAGGGGCTTTGGGAGGCTTAATGATTATATGGAGACCGCAGACAGTCCTAATAGAGGCCTTGAACTTGAGTCGTTACTGGATGGTGTGCAAGGTAAGAAGTTTAATCTCAAATCTTCATTTTAATCTTATAAATGTGTATGGCCCCTTGATGAGCATTCAAAAAAGATTGCTCTGGCTAGAATTGGATGGAATCTTGAGTGGTATGTAATAGGGTTTTAGCATAATAGGAGGGGACTTTAATGCAATTCTTAGGCAGGAAGACAAGAAAGGTGGTTTAGGAAAAGTCCTACAGTCCCAAACGGATTTCTGCAGCTTTGTGGACAGAAACTCTTTATTGGAAATTCCCATAGGCAATCGACACTTTACCTAGACAAATCGTAGGAAAGGGTTTGGAAGTATAGCGGAAAAATTAGATAGATTCTTCTTCAAAGGAAATCTAAGTCTTTTTCCTTTCTCTCTTGAGAGTAAGATAAACTCTAGGATTGGTTCCGACCATTTTCCAGTTCAACTTCAAATAGATGGGGAGAAGGGGCCGATTCGATGCCCATTCAAATTTGAAATGATGTGGTTTAAGGACCCTAGCGTGATGGTATTATTAGAACAATGGTGGAAGGAATGCTCCCCGGAGGGTTCAAGCTTATTCAATGTGATCACAAAGCTAAAATACTTGAAGCAGCAACTTAAACAATGGAACAAAGAGAGCTTCAAGAACATCTTCAGAGAGAAAGAGCAAACGGAGCAAGAATTGGACAACCTAGCTGATGAAATTATTAATAAAGGGATGGGCAAAGCCTGCTATATGAAAGAAAAGGCATTAACTAACAATATCAATGATGTCTTGGCCAAAGAGGAATTTTTTTGGAGACAAAAATCCAAAGAGGTCTGGTTGAAGACAGGAAATAGAAACTCAAAATTCTTTCACAACTCCACAAAAGCAAGGAGGGAATTTAATAGAATATCATGTTTGAAAGATGGGGAAGGAAGATTGATGGAAGATCTGAAAGAAATCAAGGATTCAACAGTTACATATTTTCATAACTTGCTCAATGATTGGGAAGGTTCAAATTTGGATGCCCATAATGCCTCCTTGCAATTCATACCGAAATTGATTTCTCAAACTCAAATGAGAGCTTTGAATGACAAATTCTCTGAAGACAAAGTGAAAGAGGCAGTCTTTGGAATGCAACCAGAAAAGGAACCTGGACCGGATGGATTTCCAGCCGATTTTTCTAGAAATGTTGGCACTTCTTGGGTAAGGATGTGTGGGAAGCTATAGAAGACTCTAGGATAAACATAAGAGTTTTAAAGGAAGCAAATAACACTTTAATTGCCCTCATCCCAAAGAAAGAAAAACCAGACTCCTGGGAAGACTTTCGTCCAATATCATTGTGTAACACGATTTACAAGATATTGGCCAAAGTATTAGCCAATAGACTGAAGAAGATTCTCCCCACAATTATATCCGAGGAACAAACAGGTTTTGTCCCAGGATGATCAATTTTAGATGGGGTGATCATTGCTCAAGAAGTCATACATTCAATCCAAAAACTGAATAAACTGGCAATGCTTATGAAACTGGACATCATAAAAGCATATGACAGAGTGAATTGGAGATTCCTCTTCAAGGTAATGGAAGCCTTCAGCTTTCAAAAGGAATGGTTAGACTGGCTCTTTGAATGGGTGGCTAGCCTACGTTTTTCAATGTTGGTTAATGGTTCTCCAGAGGGATACTTTATAGCTCCAAGAGGGCTTAGACAAGGGGATCCTCTATCCCCCTTCCTATTTATAATAATAGCTAAATCCCTCGAGAGATCGATTGAAAATGCAAGGAGGTTCGGATGGATTGAAGGATTGCAAGTAATTAGCAGTCTACCTAATATCACGCATCAGAAATTTGTGGATGACACAATATTTTTTGGTGAGGCTTCAGCAAAAGAGGCACAAAGATACAAAAAAATGCTAGAAGACTATTTTAGGGCTTCAAGGCAGGAAGTAAGGCTAAATCTGAGATATTCTTCTTCAACTCAAATTTCCCCAGTGAACTTCAAATCTTGTGAATCTTAGGATTTAAGATGGGGCAACTGCCATGAAATTTTTTGGGACTACCACTAGACAAAGGCATCAAAAGTAACAATGCCTGGAGTTCTATAGTGACTCGATGCAAGGATCGAATATCCTCATGGAAAAACAGGTGGCTATCCTAGGCAGGGAGGTTAATTTTGTTGAAATCGGTCCTTTTAACACTTCCCATCTATATGATGTCTTGTCTATAGCTCTCAATTGGAGCGAGCAAAGACCTAAATAGGGTAATGAAGGACTTCTTCTGGAAAGGCAATTCAGAACAAAAGAAAATTTCTCTTATAAAATGGCAGAAGGTTTATGAGAAGAGGGAGAAAGATGGGACAAGTTTGAGAAATGTTCTTCGTCAAAACAAGGCACTAGGGGAAAAATTAGCTTGGACTATTCATTCTTGCCCTGACCTCAAATGGGTGAAGATTGTCAGAGCAAAATATTTGGAAGCAAACCCTTACTGCTTTCTAGTAGCAAAATCCTTGCCATCTAGGTCCCGAATTTGGAACTTCATTAAAAACTATAGAGATCTTCTAACAGACTTTCTTATGTGGGAAGTGAAGGATGGAAAGGAGGCTATGTTCTGGGAAGACT